>VZTY01029216.1:275679-322327 GCA_013400935.1 Turnix velox
ACTTTTTTTTTTTTTTTTTTTCTTTTTTTTTTTTTTTTTTTTTTTTTTTGTACACCGCAGCTGTGCTTACTGGAGGATTACAGCAGATACAGTTTGATCTTACAGGGCTTTTTTATCAATTTACAGCAGCAAAGTTAAGATCTCATATTCCGATTTGAGGGAGGTAATCTTCAGAAATGAAATTTGTTGAATGTTCATTTTGTATCCTCTTATGTCAGATGCAAGAAGGAGATGAAGCACCTTGTTTCCACTCTGTAAGAGTCTAAGATTAGAAGGAAAAGATACTGTTCATATTTCATCTTCATGTGGTCTAGCCTTTGAGGTCAGTTTGTCTTCTGTCATCCCAGAAGCACATCAGCTGTGTACCATGGAACAACAAAATGATTTTGCAAAAGCTGCCCCCAGATTTTAACATCTCTGTAGTAAATACATAGCATATGCAGGATACAGATCCAGTTATGTGTAGGTATGATATTACTCAGTGTGCAGGTGACTTTTCTCTTTTGAAAGCCATAAAATTAAAGAAGTGCAACTTAACAGATAAGTCAGAAACACATAGCAAAAATGTTCAGAGAGGTACTTGTCACTTCAAGGAGAAAAGACATGATTACTCTACATGAATGCAAGGGGGCAAATTGAAGCTGTGTCATTCTCATAAGTTCCAAACAAATTGCAATTAAGAACAGGCTGAAAATTAAGAAAACCTCAGAGAGAGTATGAGAATGATGAGATTATTTTTTTGATGGTGGAAGCATGGTCCTTCCATTGGAGTGGCAGAAGCTCTTCTGATTATGTAGTCTAATTTGAAATTGGATCAGACAAAGTAGCTAATTTCCAGTAACAACAAGCTGTGCTGAAACTTGAGGTGAGTCAAATTATTCTAATGGGCTTTGGGAACAGAAAGAGGGAAGTCTCTACTGTGATGATCAAAGAGTTTTAGTTTGGGCATAGCTGTGCAACAAATTGTTCATTATAACAGTAATGACTTCTTTCTAATGATTATACTTAAACATTTCTGAGCACCAACAAGAAAAAGTCCTGTTAGCAACATTAACCTGCCTCTGTCCTTTGTGCTTTGACTCCACCTACCTTCAATGTAAAATGAACTCTGATCTCCATAGCTGTATTATCATTCTTAAAATCAGCCCTCACTACTCATTCTCAGTATTTCTACTATCTGAGTAAAGCCTGCTGCCATCACCAGCCCATAAATTTGCTATATAAATAATTAGGAAAGTAAAGGAAAAACACCTGGTTAGTGGAGTTAAAGACATAATAAGTCTATTACCTCACACATTTTTGTTTTTTAAGATCACAAAGTACTTTGCAAACTTTCAACTATTAAAGTCTGCGCAGGCTTTGATAACATGTGTTCCCAGGATTTGCATTCTGTACTGCTTATTACTAACACTATTAATAATACTGTTTTGCATTAAAGCAGCAAAGAGTGAGTGATTCTAATCAGAGCCTGGAGGCCTCTTCCACTGGACCCCAAAAGCATGTATAATTAAAACAATGGCTAGTTTCAGACCTGCAGCTGTACAGGATTTGGGAAGGATTTATTTCACTTAACTTTCACTGTCTGAAAGCATGGTTGTAAAATGACTACAAGCAGAACAGCTAGCGGCAGACATACCATCTTTGGGTCAGCCATAACTTGCTGGGCTGCCCCAAGGACATGAGCATGTAGCTTGGGGTATGCAGGAAGTGAGATAATATGCTCCTACTGGTCTACAGATTTTAATTGACTTATAAATCCCTGAAATGCAGCAGCCTGATTTTTGTGAGTGTTTGTACTTGAAATGGCTTGTGTGTCCATCTGCGCACAGAGAGAAATATATATACTGATAGATGGATATTTTTATATGACTCATTCCTATATTGCCATTCCTTAATGGATGCTATTTGCTTCTTTTGAAACCATCCCTGACTAGCGTATCAATCCATATTATGTAGACATCATTGGGAGAGGCATAACAAGAAGCAATGGCTTGAATCCTAAAAAGGAAACATTTAGCTTAGACGTTAGTTAAAAAATTCTTAATGATAAGGCCAATTAGGTTCCAGAATGAGGCACGAGAGGTGTTATCAGAGGTTAAAAAAAGGACTAGCATCAGAGGTAAAGAAGAAAATTATGCTTGTAATAAAAGCATTTGAGGGAGACTGATAGATAGGCAGATAGATAGAATGACCAACAGGTAGACAGATACACACAGCTGTGTATGCATAAATATATAACATGTATAAACCTGATTCTGCACATCATATATGTTTTTATGTGCAAATGTGCATATATGAGTATGTGTGTGTGTATGTTCAAATGCAAAAATGCATGTATATGCAGGCACCAAAGATATGAATCAGTCTACTAGATATTTATAAATTGCAGCCTATGAAATCAAGTAAAGTGGAAGCTTTTATTTATCTGCCAGTCTGACTGTTTTAGTGCTCTTTTACACACAATGGAAAGCAAAGGAAGTGAATTTTGAATTAAGATAGTGAACCACAGTAAAGGTTGCTTGCAATAGCTTTGGATGCCCCAAAGTGTTCAAGGCCAGGCTGGAAGGGGCTTTGAGCAACCTGGTTGGTTGCTCCAGTCACTGTCCGTTGCAGGGGTGTTAGAACTAGGTGATCTTTAAGGCCCTTCCCAATCAGTAAAACCATTCTATGGTTCTATGACTCTATGAGATAGGACCTACTCCATAATTACCTACTTCCAGATTACCTCCAAGGACACAGGATACTGAACAATCTCCCCAGGTCCGGACAAGCATACATGCTTAACCTTTTCTTCAGGTTGAATCCTCTTGAATTCCAAGGAAAAATGTGAACAAAGCTTACTCTTCTTTTATTGAGGAAAAAATTAACTTACTCTAGGCCACATAAATTTGTGGCAAAGATTAATTAAAGATTTCCAAAATATTGTAGCGACTACTGGAAAGCACAGATTATACAATAGGAAAGAGCCATGTTATTTGATATGTCCAGAATTCCCAGTAGTACAGTGGGAAGGTGAAGGGAGAGAGTTATGTTTTGCTAGCTCTAAATCAACAGTTTTCCCTGGAGATGAACTGTATAGGTGCTCATGGCATTCCTAGACTGCTTTGCCAAGCAGCCAGCCATTCCATGCCAGGGCAATCTGATATCCAGCACTACCATATTACTGTATTCTGATTTTCTTAGAAAGGGGGTGCCAAAAGAAATCTCTGGATGGCAGCCTCTGGCAGTCAGCTACTCATATTTCTTTCACTTATTCTTCCCATGTCTCTTTTCTCTTTTTTTATTTCTTTTGGACTGTAAGTTTCATTCCAGCTGGAAAGAACCAAAACATAATTGTTGAATATGCACAGAAAAACATGCCATTGTGGAAGAAAAGATCGTAGAGAAATAGGATACACCTTTGTGCTTTGCCAAATTAAACACTGGGGGTATTTCTGCATGCATTTGCATACACAACATGCATACACGTGTGCATGTGTGCACAGATGCCATTTAATTTTCCAAAGCACAACGAGGCTTCAAATTGCCCTTCTCTGTTGTGGGAATAGACAAGTTCTGAGCACTCAGTCCCAATGCACTGGTGTCCTCCATCAGCTCAATGAAGAAACAGTGGCAGAGTGACTCCTTTACACTATTTCACAACAGTTTACCTGAAATTCTTGATGATACAGAAGAATAAGAAAACGAGAACAAACCCAAATTTTAGCTCTTGGATTTTTCTCGTATTGAAAGAAAGGATGTTAATGTGGGGAAGTTTTGGGAGTGCTGTTTCTCTGAATGAATGCTTGAAGTTACAGGCATGCAATGCTAGTGCCATCTCTGGGTTAACACAATTTTTCCATCAGGCCGGTATTTTGTGACACATAGTCCAAGCAGAAAAACAGGGCCATATCTTTGTAGAAGAGTTTTGCAAATTAACTAATTACAATGCACTGACCAGCACTGTGGTCCTTCTAGTGCAGGTCTACTTTTCATAAGTGAAGATTAATAAGCAAACCCTGTCTCAGTTGCTCTTTGCTTTGGCTTCCTTTCCTTCTGTCTTTAAAGTTATTTTCAGTAATAGATGTTTTAAATTATTTGAGACTGGGTAAATTATCTTAATTTCTAGTGTCATTTTAAATAACTAAATAAATGTGCTTAAGACTGTTTAAGAGCTAGAACATGTCTTCACAAAACTCTACCTGTGCTAAGCTCTATGAAACTCAGATGAAGTCACATTTTAGTTAATGGGAGAACTGGGGTTTCTAGGTACAGATTTTGTCAAGTAATAGTTATGACACCTTATATTTGCCTACACTTTTTCACTCCAGTGTTCCCAGTAGCACATCCCAAATGTTTTGTAAATGACCAAATCACAGATTCTTTATCCCTATCTAGATAAATTTTAATTCTTAACCATGGGCTTTTGCTTGAGTTAAGACTTCAAACCATGTTCCTATGTACACTCTGGTATTGCTTTACAAGGTACTCAAATGGCATTTCCACTAGGATGAAATGTATCAGCTGTTACAGCAAGGCAAAGCCACATATCTGCCCAGGGGTCTGCTCTCCAGCTGCTATAAGTCAATGGAGATGCTCCACCATCCAGAAGAGGCAATCCCTTAAACATGATGTAAAGAACAAAGCAGGGAGGCAGTTGCAGTTTGAATAAAGGGTGGTTTCAGGTTACTTTGCTCTTTCCTGGCCAACAAGCCACCTGCCTAGCATACTAGCCTGGAGGGTGTTTATGTGATTTAATTTGGACAGTATCTTCCACTTTGGCTAAATCTGGTAGGAAAATTTTCAAGATTTTTTAATTTATTTTTTCTCCTCTCAAAAGCTTGTGTTCCAATTACAGACTGTAGAAATAGTCTCGCTGTAGTTCTTGAAAGCATAAATTTGGCTGGTTTTTCGATCTCCCTGCTCACAGCCTGAGAAACAGTAGCACTCAGCTTTTCCCTCTTCCTCTTCCAGCTTAAGAGCCTTTGTTTAAGGGCAAATGTCCTCCAAGGAGTGAGTGTAAAACCCAACAAGATGAGCAAGAAGTATTTGGCTATTTGCAGAGCAGTATAAAGCATCAATAGGACCTGGAAGGTGAAACAGGGAAGAATGGTGCAGAAAGATACCTTTTTTCTCTCTACAATGTCTCACTTCTTTCCCATCTCTCAGCAAAACCCACTTTTCAATACAAATTAATTGCTACTCCAGAAAGCACTGACAGAGACTGTTAGTTTACCCCCATATGCAAATCAGCCTCACTGGGAGGGAAAGGGAATAAAAGAGTGAAAGGTCCATTAAAGTGATCCTACATGCTGTCCCCCAGCTGGTGTCCTTGGGACACCAGTTTTTTGGCTCAGCCATGTTGCACCAAAGGTCCACACCATTTTGGACAGGAGGCCATTCTGTGCTGTATCCACAGCTGCACCATGAGCTGATGAGGATGTGACATACTGGGTGGATGAAGAAAAGCAAATCATGTTTCTTGTCTTCCTCTCACTATCCTCACTCTCATGCATCACAAATAAACCCTTGCTGGGTTTCCTATTGGAAAGGTCAAATAGGAAAGCTCCCCCATGTCTTTTTTAGGTGCTGGGATGGGCATCTTCTTCAGAGATATGTGCCCAAACAGGTCTGTTTGTTGTCCCAATATGAGATATCACATCACCTGTCCTCTTCACAGTTTCTTTAAGGGCCAATGTGGCTACAAACATTTCCTGCTGTCATGTCACCTCAAATTGTCACCCTGCTCAGCTCAGAAATGCAAATTGGTGCAAACCAAAGTGCTGACCTGTCATTCCCCTGATATACTGGGGAGCAAATGACATGGACATCTGCATTCTTGTCTGCTGCCGCCTCTGCCAGTTTGCTGCAGAGGGGGGAAAATAGACATATATCTTGTTTATAGCCCTCCTTCTAACCCTCCTTTCATCTTGCAGCTTGAGTGAATCTGGAGCCTCTCAGAAGCTCTCTGATTACTAACTGAACTGAGCAAACTTCAGAGGGAATAAAAGGGGTTGTGCTGGATTTCAAGAGTTTCTACAAACCTTTGCTGAACCAAAGCTCACCTCTACCACCATACCTTGGAACCTGGGTTTTGATGAAGCATTGCACATCCAGCCAAGAAATTTAGTCTCAGATTCAAAGTGCAGGGCATCTCTGAGGGTATAAGAAAACAATGGGGGAACTTAAATACACAGACAAATATACCCTTGTGTGCATAAAACTAGCTCACATCTAGAGAAAACGGTGCCTCTGACTGCTTGTGCTTCCCTTGGGTTCCCTTTGTGCTGCTGGGAATATAGAATACATCAATTATATTCTCGTCAGCATAGCTCAGAGGTGTGTTTGTGTTCTCCATTTAGCTCAGACTTTTTCATCCACTTCTTTATATTTCCATCCTCATGCTGAGCAGACGGGAGCCCCTCATTGTTGGGCTGGAATGGGGGAGAGTAATTACAATGGCCTTTTCTGGGAGCTTGGCTGTCCTCATCAGGAATTCCCCATGCTGGGGAAGGAAATTAAAAGACTGAGTATATGCTTCACTTACAGGTGTCTTTATCCTCACCTGCCCTTTCCCATGTGCTGATGTGGTAGTATCTCAATAGGGCTTTGGAAATTGGAGGTGGGGGACAAGTGATGCAAACACATTCCCAATGTGCTGAAAGTAAAGGAATGCATTTCCTTGGTTATTACTTCATTTACCTTTTTTATTTAATGAAAGTTGAGCTGCGAACTCAGCAATGCTTGCTTCTGATTCAAGGCCTGACAGAATTGCCCGAATCTAGTTTCTCCAAGAAATATTTCGGTTGTTTCTGATCTGTTCATATCTCATCAGCAAAACAGTGCTAAATCTGGCCAAGGCTGAACTGAGAGAGCTCTAGTGGGAAAATCAGAGTTTGTGAGTGACCATATACCACTTTCCCAGCTTGCTTCTCCTATGCAGTGCTGGGAACATTGCTGGGGTGTAAAGAAGTTCTGTGTAGTTCATCAAAGGATTTTCTATTTCTATTTACAGGCTGTTCTCTATAGTATCCACCATAGTCTAGCTTTGACTGTTGTGTTTTGCTAATCATAGGTAGTACGGGATTGAATGTTTTTCTTTGTTTTCCTGCAAAACCATACAGAACTGCATTACTCTTTAGTGGATATCAGATGTCCTGCCATGGAAGCAGCCATGTTTTGCAGGAGGTGATAAAACAACTCCTCTGGGTGAGGAGATACAGTCTGAAGAAAAAAGAAAGCTTGGGGGGGCTGTCCCAATGCATGTAATACATTAGTACTGCCAGAGGGAACTCTTGCTCCATGCCACAGTATGTGCACCTGTCTCTGCTAACAAATGTTTTGAGGTCTGGGAGTTTGTTTCTACTCCATAGATGTTTGCTCAGAGCCACATGAAGTCAGCCAGAATACTATCCAATCCAAAGTGTCATGCTGATGACACAGGAAGAGAAGGAAGCCAAGACTGGAGGTCAATAGGGCAAAGTCGTCACTTCCTTTTTCTGAATGAAGCCTCATATACTATCCTAAGTTTGACTGTTGTCATCTTGAGATCAGCCTCTGTGGTTGCTCCAGGTTATCCAGCATAGGGAAGAAAACAGTGGGAAAAGAGGCCCCAAAGTATGTCCCTTTTCTGCGTAAGTGAAGAAGATCTGTCCCAGCCTTGCTCAGAAGTAACAGCCACAATGCAAAGTGTAAACTTCTTTCTCTCCAGCATCAAGGTGGGAAATGCAAGGTCTAAGCATTTATTTATCAGAATCACTGTAGATATTTAGTACACTGGGAGGCTCAGTACTTTAGGCTGAAATCATCCATCACAAGTGGGGAAAGAGAATAAAAAGGGCTCTTCACCTTCATGGATGTCCCCCTCCCTTCATCACACCTCGTTCATGTTTAAATGGGTAGAAATTCATCTTTTTCCCAAAGATCCAGCTGGCTGATACACAGTTCTGTGCTTAAATAAGCTGCCTGCATTGGAAACATTTTTCAGGCTCTCTGTCTCCCCTCCCTGTCCCTGTGGGCCTCGATTGACGTCTTGTCTCATTTTTATGTTTGACACCTCAAAAAACAGCTTAAATTAATAGTCCCTATTTGTAAAGGAAAAGCTACTTCTCTCAAAGACAAAGCATGTTTCTCACTTGGAGCTGTGAAAACCCTTCAGAAGATAGTTTTTGCTACCAGCCTTGGCACCATGGACTATGTGCCTGTATGTATGCATTCCAGAGTGTGTGTATGTTCTGGAGCATGCATTCATGCTTGTAGCCTGTGTAATGTTTAATTTTGTCTTTTATTAAATCTGATAAGCAAAAACATACACAAACAAAGTAACATGAGAGATTGCGCTGCAATTCAGAGAGTGGGACATCTCTTTTGTAGTAGTAGATTTTATATAGACAGCAGCAGCTTCTCCCGCAGGCACCTATGTGCTCAAAGGAGGACAGATTGGTTTCAGGACAAGTCATCTCAAATATGCTCACATTGTCTGGCAAAACCACTCTGAAGTTGGAAAAATAAATTTTTTCTCAGCTAGCTTCAGAGAGGAAACTACCAAGGGATGCAGTTTTATGCTGACAAACCAAATGGTGTGATGGGACCACTGAGGCTCCAGCTGTCTCTGTGGGGAGAGAGAAGCTGCTCTTTTTACTCCAGCAGCCATGACATGGAGCTTGTAGATTTGGTGGGTTATGAAAGGTGATTGCATACATGTTTATTTCACTAAGAGGGAAATTATCATTTGTCAAGGGAAAAGAAGGAAAGGGTTGACATCCTTCTGCCAGGGAAAATAGGATGTATGTTCAGAAATGAGGCCATTGCAAAGTGTTTCTGCTCCCATCTTTCCCTTTGTATACTTCTGTTTTGAAGACTTAGTCGTCTTGGAGTGTGATTGTCTTCGATATGTTTGTGTAAGTCCTGGGGAAAGATGTTCTTGTAACCTCACAAATTGTCCCAACAAATAAGTTCTTGCTTAAGGATCTGGGAGCAGTTGGTTTTCTGAATCTCAGGATGGGGCAGAAAGGTTTTGATTCCCATGCATCCATAAGCCTTGCATCTCCTATCCAAAATCCAATTGGTGAGAGAGGTGCTGCAGTGTAATAATGGTAATCAGACAAAATGAACTTTCTTGTCCTAACAGAAGTTCTCTGTATCACCCCTCCATGTATTTACACAGTGTAGTACAAGTTCTGGTGAGCTGTTTACACATCACCAGAGGCAGACAAATCAGCCTATCTGAATAAAATGCCAGGACTCCCCAAGACACCAAAAAGCAACAATAAACTCATCTTCTTTGTCTTTGATCTCAGATGATTACAAGCATTGAAGCTTCCAACTTTGTAGCAAGCAGTTTTCATAGCTCCAGTGAAACAGCTCAGTGCCAAATTCCTTGGCACAGCCCACAGCCTATAAACATAAGCGTGTGGCCATTACAGATAACATGGCACTGGGGGGAAGGCTGCAGTAGCTAAAGCCTTTTCCAGTGCCAAATTCCAATTTGGAGGGTCCGTTATGCCTATCTACACACTCATTCAGCACTACGAAACCACAGCAACTGGCTGAAAACCCATCATTTGCATCCTGCCCTAAACACTTGGTTACTCTGGTGCCAAGTGTTTCCAACATTCCCCCAGAAGGAACTTAGTTTTGAGGTAAGAGCAATTAATCCTGAAAGAAGAACAGGGCATCCTCTGTATAGGCAGCAAAGAAACTTAGAGCTTTTTTGGATATAGTAATCTTTTCTGCTTTCCTCTACAGCAATTCTGTACAAATTCATGTGATCCCAGCAGCCTATATGGGGAACATCATGTTAGATGGGGCTAGTAATGAGGAGAAGAGGTGGAACCTCAGACATCCATATACTAATCGCTATCAAATATGTAGTCTTTAATGGGGCATTTCAGGGGATTTCACACTTTTCTTTGAGGCATTGATCTCTGCTGGATACATAATAATGCTGGATCAGAAGGCCTGAAAGTCTTTGTGGTTTACATCTCTCTGCTTATTTCTGCTAAAATGATATGAATCCCCTGAACATAAGAGAGTACTCTCTAGAGCAAGTCTGTCCTTTTTTTTTTTAATTTTGGGTCAACTCAAAATGTACTTTTATACATGAGATATACTTTAGTGTTTAATGTGGGGACTATTTAACTCATTTATGCCCTTTCAGAAATCAGGTCAGGCTTTAAATAAAAAATTAAGTATTACTTTGAAACAAGAATTCACCAACTATTGCACTTTGACCCAGGATCAAACATTTGCTTCAAGAAGAGCAATATTTTTAGCTAAGACTAGTTGCTATTCCTTGATTCAAAATCACACATAATTCAAATTTTAATATATATTTGACCTCTCCATTGAGCAGAGTGACAAAAAACTCTACATACTCTAAGCCAGCTGTGTTTCATGTACTCTTGGGCCTGCATATCTTATTGAAGTGTTCTTATTATACAATGACTACTGATATGGGATTGAGACCAACTTCACAATGTTTTCACATCCAAGTTGTCTTCTGGTTTTGACTATTCTGGTAAACCATGTGCACTGAGGGGCATTTTCCATGTAGATCTGAGGCTATATGGTGCAATCATGGTGAATTTTTCATAGCAACTCAGTCTAATGACCTAATATTAAAGTGCAATTTTCTGTTCGTGCAATTCTCCATGTAACCATTAAGTGTGCAAGATTTCCTTCAGTTTCCATCCAGATGAGGATCTTGACTCTGAATCTGGTTTAGCTTCCTGGTCATTACATTAGGAGCTTTCCAACCTGGATGCAACTTGTATCTACAGTATTAATCCCTACTCATATAGGCCACCCCAGCTCTCTGACTTCAAAAGGATCTTCATGCAAACAGGACTGTGAAATGCCCAAATTGCACTATGTAAATTCTGTAAAATGAGGGAAAATGTCTTTGTTAAGTCCGAGAGAAAGTGCAAGAAAATCCTATTTGCTGACGTGCAAAGGCTTTGTAAGGCAGAGCCCCCAGCCTGAAATCGCTTGATTTGTGGATCCTTGCGATTAAGTTGAACTGAATGACATGCAAAGCTGGCAACTGAGATAAAGAATCACTTCAGGCTAGGGAAAGGAGGCAGCTAAGATCTGAAAACAAAGGCTGTTAATCTCATGCTCATCATCTTTAAACAGCACACGTTAAAAGTGCAGGTAAAATTCAGTTTATGCCTTCAGATTGCTGGACCGGGTGTTGTCTTTTGTCTTCAAGAAACTAATTTTCGATTCAGACGCTGACAACTAGACCCCCCACCCTGTCCTCCCCCACTTCCATCCCCTCAGGCAGAGCATATCATCCCAGCTGAGTCTCTGCCTCAGCCCCTCTCTCCAGCAGGAGAGCAAGAATCCTGCCCTCACCATGGGAAGTTTCCTCCCATTTCCCAGCCTCTGCCAGGAGTGCTGCTTCTTTGTCACTCTAACCCCATTCCTTTGCCTGGGCTCAGGGGGTCCATCCCATCCAGTCAGTTCAGAAGCAAATATGAGACCTTGATGTAGGACATGTAGCTAATCTGTCTGTCAAAACCTTCAGGCATTTGCCTAAAGTAGATGGGCACTGGCAGGAGCTGAATCCCATTCCCAGTGCCAGGCAAGGCAAGTCTTCTTTCTGAGAGTCAAGAGTCTGGAACTCTGTTATGGGCTCATACTTCAGCATCTCTGGCAAATACCCAGAGATCATAGGATCCAGCACTTAGCATAGGCTGCCCTACAAGTCTGCATAGGCAACAAGTATTGTCCTTGTACAAATTAATATGATCACAGACTTTGGCAGCGTCCAGCCCCAGCAGGGTAATCGAGATGAGTTTAAGCAGTATTGGAAACACTAGAAGCATTCCAGTGCTGCAGGTTAAAAACTGCTCCAGGATTGCAAGTTCGGCATTTTAGGGATCAGTGGGAGATTTCTCTGGAGATTAAGAGCAATTGAAAAGATCGACTTCCCCTCTATAGAGAAGTTTTAATAAGGCTGAAAATAAAATGCCGTCTCCTTCAGCCTTCCTAGCAGAAGAGATCCAAAGAGCCCCCCTGTTGTTTCAATAATTCAAACTTCAGCTTTAGCCAGCCAAATAGGCCTGAAATTCACCTGAGAAAGTTCACGAGGCTAAGTGGGACTCAGAACAAACTCCTCTTGTTTCCAAACTCATGTATAATGCAGTGAGGAGCTTCGCTCAAAAGCAGCTCCAGCTTGCTGTTATATTTACAGTGCCCCAAAAGAAAGAACAGGAGGCAAACTGATAACACCATGTCACAGGCAGCATGGTGGGAGGGGAAGGAAAGAGTTCAGACACCAACTTATTATAAACTGACATTCCTCTATTGATGGGCAGCACCTAAATCTGCCACTTCTACCTCCTCAGATTGAGATCATGGCTTTGCCCAAATAGAGAAGAGTTCTGCTTACTCCCACAGAGAATAAAAAAGATAAGGAATGCACCAAAAGAAGAAGCAGCATGATACTGAGGGTTGTTTCGTTAGCCAGTTGGAAGGGAGAACTGAAGCTGAACGTGAGCGTTGCTAGCTTATTGTTTTTGCTTGAAATGTTTTTGGTTACACAGATGTAGACTCAAAGGTGTGCTAAGTCAAGCTCCCCACCTGTCAGTGCTGTCAGTCTGCTGGAGAGGCCAGGGCTGGCTTTGGGGTGACCCGATTACCCCTGGCAGAAGACAATTGCTGAATGTGCCCATAGACCACCACTGGCAGATGGTGTTGGGCTGGCAATGTTGCTGGATCCCTAGATCAGGTGGAAAATTTAGCCCCAGCAAGCTCCATTACATTGTTTCACAAAGCACTTCTGGGACAGTCCAACACGTACCTCACTGTTTTCTTCCACCACTCACCCCTCTGTCAACTCTGTCACTTAAGAAAAACCAGTTGGCAACTGTGGTCCAGCGATCACCCACACTGACTGGAGACTTTGAAAGCTTTTCTGTTTACACCAGTAACTGTGTATTCAGGGCTGTCACATTTTAAAATCTTCACAGCAGGTTGCAGCAGCTCCTTACCTTAGAAAAGCAGCTTTCCCACAACATTAACTGTGCTTTGCGTCTCTGAACAAAAAGGTCATGTCTAAATTTCCTTCTCTGTTGCCTGGCATGGTGGCTTACCTTGTTTGTTTTAAAATCCTATCCTCAGTTTGTAAATAGATGTGTGGAAACCAATAGCTATTGCTCATAGATGGAATAGAGATATAAATTTTAGGCATCTGGTGTTAAATGAATTTAATCCATGGCCGGGTATTAGGAAACGGACTCTCATATTTGTTTGATTTATCATTGTTTCACTGAAGAAATACATACAATGTTTATGTCTAATCATGAATTCCAGTGCTGATCCCAGATATTTCTTCTCTCCTTCCTTCCCTTCTGTCTTTAATTACTTCAGTAACGTAGTAAGATGTTTGTTGTTGTTTTCTTTCAAGGATATGATTTTTCCAGTTTTCTGAGACTGAAGCAACTGAAGTGCAATAAGTGATTCATTTGAAATAGTAAATATTTAATGACTAAATGGCACCTTTTTTCCCAGGTTCAGATGTTCTTTCTAACCCTATACATACTATATATAGTGGTATTCTGTGTATGTATATATATGCTGTAACTTATATTTGTTGAACAGCATGTTTATTTATATTTATTTATATTTAACTTAAAAATCACAAAAACACAATTAAAAAGAATTAAATATTATAAAATTGTTTCTGAAAACATTTAACAATGCTGATATTAGGCTAATCCACATAAAATTAATTCTACTCAATTGATTTCTATTCTCATTTTCATGATTCATTTTTTTATTGGAAATCGTACAGGGGATTTTTTGAGGATTACTGAACACCAGAGCACAAAAGACAAAGCTTGAGAGAACTAACTAGGTGTGCTCATTCTGGATAGCACAGATGCTGAACACCAGTTTTCAAACTGACCCTAATGCTAGTGCCTTGTAGGCTGCAGAACATCCTCCACAGGTTGAGAGACCATGGTCACCTGGATGATCTTGGCTATTTGTCCACCTTCTTTGCACTAGCGCTGTTTGTTACCTCCTAAGGATTTGTCTAGCTGTTTAGAATGCTGTTCATATGTGCAGGTTTCTTAAGTGGATCAGGAAAGGGGAGCGAAAAACCATACTTCTTAATATATAGGAGCTAAAAGCTGAAGACAGACTGCAGAATTAGTTTTGGTGTAAATTTGTGAGAAGTAGGAATGTTGCATTTATGTGTTTTGATGAAACTCTGTTTCCTGCAACATTTGCTGCATTACAGTTAATGGAATTTATGAGAACGGCTTGTAATTCTCCAAAACTGCCTGGTGCGGTCATTTCAGCCAGCGCAATGTGAATTATGCAATAAGCCATCGCCTTAATTAAAACAAATCGCGTTTACTGTATCAGTCCAAACTATAAATCACTCCCTAGGGCCCCTCTTCAAGGTTTGTGCTTGGCCTGTTCTTGAGAAATGTTGACAGCAGCCTCCATTACAAAAAACATTTTTGAGCATTTTGTTCTAATATCCTTCTCCAGGATCCAGCCTTTGAGCTCACTGCCCCGATGTACAGAACAAATCTTACCCAAAAAGCAAGACAGAAATCACATGAAAAAGACAGAAAGCCTCATTTCTCTTTTTCTCTCCTGGCTTTGCAGTGCGTGCTTCTGTAGGCTGTGGCAGGGTAAGATGAAGTTTATTAATTGCAATAATGATAATAATAAAAGCCAAAAAAGGAAACCTGCAGACTAATTGTTTTCATCCAAAGTTAGGAGACACTTGGGATTCCTCACATTCCCTACTATAATTAGACTGAACAACAAGACAACCAGATTATTAGTCCTTTGTGTAGCTCTGGTTTAATAAAGGGAATGACCATTGGGTATTTATATTCATTTGAGCTCAAAGCAGCTTAAAATGAAGCGTTAAATACAGCATATCATACTGCAAGATGAAGTAACTAGCTTTTTAAAGAGAAAACGTCATCTTATTTGTGACCTCTGGAATGGGGGGAAAGATTTTTGCTGCATTCAGTTTGCATTAGGCACCTGAGACTGTTCAGCTCTGCCTAACTTTAAGCAAGAGTGTTTGCTCAGATTTCCTTGCATTGAAAATTAAAATTAGGTAGTTAAGAGTTCCCTGAATTAAAATATTAGACTCTGAGCAGTGATTTCTGGGTTTAGTTGTATTAGAGAGATACTATAACAATTCTAGTAGAGATGCTGTTTAAGACAGTCCTGCCAGGTTAAAAGGCACTGGGGAATCATAACAGAAGGCTAATGCAAATTTAAAGAGCTCAAGGAAGAATTCAGAGACCCTTCTGAAGGAGCTGCTTAACTCCCACTAATTTTGGGGATCCTGTAGGTGGAGCTGCTTTTGTAAAATTGATGAGGGAAGTGAACCATTTATATCTAAAACCATTTGGCAACTCCAGTTACTTTGAAATTGCTGAAACCTCATCACGAACAACTGGGTCATTGAACATAAAATCAGACCCTAGAGCCTGATTGGAAAGCCATTAAAGCCAATGAAAAGGGACCCACTGACTGGAGCCAACACTGGAGCAGATCCACAGAGAATAATCTAAACTGAATCTGTCTCCATATTTATTTTCCTCTTGATATATACCTAAAAGAAGCCCAGGTGGCCATAACAGTATCTACCTGTTTGTTGTGATTATTTCAATTTACTTAAAAGCAGGTATCCATGTCTCCCAGAAGCCTCACTATGATGATGTTTAGGTCCTCAGATGAAAGCCTCTGTAGCACAAACAAGTAAATATATCCAAGGAACAGATTTAAATACTGAGAAGGAAACAAGATAATACACATATCCTTTCCCTGAAAAGAAAAGCAAAAGCAATTAAAAATAGAATATGTCCATACTGTGACCACTGTTCTTCAGCCAAAATGAAGTCTGAAAATAATTGGCATCAACAAGTCCTACTAAGGATCAGTTGGAACACACTTTTACTGAAAAGTGAGTGAATACCTTCAGAACAGTGGGTAAATTCCTTCATTGCCTTTGCCAAAATATTTACTCAGTGGCTATGACTATTTGGCTAATGAATTTAGAAGACATTTGTCAATGCTATAGCACAGACCTGCTGCACAAAGCTCAGGAAACTCAAAATGCCAAAGATAACTGAATGGGTCCTTCTGTCTCCAGTAGCCATATATACCTTTTCCATCTCCCATCATTAGGACTGAGTCATATCTGAGCAGTTTATGGCTTTTCATTGCATTTAGCTTTTTCTTTCTTTGCCCAGATTTAGTCACAATAAACAGGTGTCTCATTGAGCCTGCATTTACTTTAGTTTTTTGTGCTACAGGAGTCAGAAAGCACAGAAGCACTTTTTTTTTCAATGTTCAAAAATAGGATATTTTTTCTTTTTTTTTCCTAAGTTTTGATAACTCCAAAATAGCTGCAGAGATTATCTTCCAACTTTCTAAATAAATTCACTTCTGGCCTATGAATAAGAAAGTGTGAGAAAATTTCAGCCCCCAAAGGTAATTTTGGGGGAAAGTTATAAACCACTGAAAACAGCAGCTTATAATGAAAGTGTCATCTCAACCATAAAAGGTACCTCAATGCACTGAACAGGCACCGTAAAACATGATTGAAAGGGAGTTTAGAGATATTGCTAATGGCTCCGACATAAGGAGTGTAGCTATAAAAGATGAAAAGATGCATGGCTGAAACTGCCCACTGCAAATCTTTGAAGAGCATCTAACTACCCAGGCGTGCCAGAGATGCACGATTACTAACAGAACTGGTCATGCAAATCTGCTCAGACAGAGAGACCTTCACACACTTCATGCTTTTACTTCCTCTGAAAGTAATGCAATTGTTCAGCAGAGAGACAGCTAGTGTCCCCAGGCTCATGTCAGGGGCACTTTCCAGTGTTTGAACGATGGGGACGGCCGACAGTGAGGTGAGACTGTGGTGCTCAGTCTCTAGCTCCTGAGGAATAATGTGGCCTGTGACAAGAAACTTCCAGTGTCTCTGCCTCTGTGACCAGCTTTCCAGGTTACAATTATTTTAGCGTCGTTTTCATGAAGTTATGTAATTTTGGTTGGGGTGGACCTCTGGAAAACATGCAGCCCACCCTTCTGCTCACAGCAGGCAAAATTCAAAGTTAGTTTTGAAGTAGTTCTGCTATTCTGATTTAAGCCAGGTGATCTAAAGTTTAATTAATATGTGCAAAATACTTCAACAAGTTGAAAGTCATTTCATGGACTTTCAAAGTTTTCATTTGGCCATAATTACTTTACAACATGGTCCTTACTATATCTGTAGTGAAACTGGTGATGTTCTGTGTTGAGATTCTGTCAGGATGACTGCTTGGTTAAGTTCATCAGGAAGTATTTTCAGAGTAAGAGCTATATTTTGAGTATCTGCTTTATAAGTGACCTTAACTATAAATTTTATTTAGGCCACTTCAAAGAGTGGGTTGCAAGATAAATAAATAGTGACTACTGTGGGGAAGAATTTTTTTAATCATTCACCAACATTTGAAATAGTAAGGAGAAGGAGAGCTGTCATTTGGGGGAAGCAAGTCTATCCAAGTCAAACTTTCTGTCTAAGACTCCTCTGTTTCCCTTTGTGATTGATTCCATGTTAGAGATATGAAAAATTCTATGAGCAACTAAGCCTGTGTCTTGACTGTTCCCCTTCTCCAGGATAGGTTCTCTCCCATGAAAGACTGACCTCCACAAAATTCTCTAATATGGCTCCTTCCCACAGGCTACAGTTCTTCACAAGCTGCTCAAGTCTGTGTACCTCTCACATGGACTGCTCTATCGGAAACAGACTGCTCCAGAACAGATCCCCCATATGAATACACAGGTCCTGACAGAAAACCTGCTCCAGCCTGTGCTCTTCATAGATCCACAGGTCCTGGCAAGAGCCTGCTCCGGTATGGGCTTCCCACAGTGTAACAGCCCCCTTTGGTCATCTATCTATTCAAGCATGAGGTCCTCCATGGGCCACATGTGGATATCTGCTCTACTATTAATTTTCATGAGCTGCAGGGGAACATGGTCACCAGTACAGGCTGCAAGGAAATCTCTGCTCTAGCACCTAGAGCACCTCCTATGCTGACCCTGTCTATGAAGTTGCCTCACATATTCTCACTCTTCTCTCCAGCTGCTGTTCTGCAGCAATTTCTTCCCCACCTAATTCTTAGATATGTTATCTCAGAGGCCTTACCACTGCTGCTGATGTGATTGTCCTTGTCCAATGGAGGGTCTGTCTTGGAGCTGGCTGTCAAACATATAGGAAGCTTTTAGGAATTTTATATAAGAACCGATCCTATAGAACTCCCAGTACAAAAATCTTACCATGCCAAGCCTGACTTTGCAAAACCCTTCCTGTACACAAGCTTGTCCCAACTGATGAATGTGCATACTTTTACAAAACTTCCAGACATTGACAGGTATATTTCTGAGTATTTTCCCAAGTATTATCAGAGAAAGGATCAAAGCTGCAGTCATTCACTTGGTGTTTATTTGTGACTTCAAGGACTCAGAAAATGTAAGCTAGACCTAGAGGTGTGGTGAGGTTTTACTTATTTAATAACAGATTTGAGGTTCCTTTATTTGTGTCCTGCTGAGACTTTAGCTTGAACCTGGGTCACTTTCAAACTTTGGTACACTTCTGAGCTCTAGCAAAATGGGGATTTATTGAACAAGAAAGCAAAAAAATATCAAGTGTGTACATGACAGCAGAGGGCAAGGCCTCAAACAGCTTGAGATTGCTGTGAAAATCCTGATTGGTTTCTAAGCTCTATCATTGCTGCAATTCACTAGCAGGCACTAC
The DNA here is from genome assembly GCA_013400935.1 of Turnix velox. NCBI lineage: Eukaryota > Metazoa > Chordata > Aves > Charadriiformes > Turnicidae > Turnix > Turnix velox. The sequence goes on from VZTY01029216.1 coordinate 294,449, forward strand.
CCCTCCCTCATAGATGGTTGTGTTCCTCGTGGGACACTGCAGAGCACTCAGCCTTTCCCTAGGGCCAAGTGGCAAGCATCTCGGGGAAGATGGTAGACTGCCTTTTTCTCAGAAAAGTTTCATGTCAATTCTTTAAAGGCAAAAAGAAAAAAAGAAGACAGCCGACAAATTACAAAGTTAATTCTCTCTACTTTTCCTGCAGCTTCTAAGCTTCCCCTATCTCCCTGTCTTTGCAGTTACCATCATCCTCTCTTATTCTTTGTTCTGGGTGAGGATGGTACTTATTATGGAAGCTGTTTCCCTCCAGACTAGCAAGGGAGATAGAGGAGCAGGTCAAGGATAAGAGTTTTGCTTCAGCAACGAGAATACCTCTGAAAAACTGTGGCAGTAGTTGCATTTTTTAGGTGATTATGTACTTCTTCGGTTTTGCTTGTGTACTTCTGAGAGACCTGTCCAAAAGCTGAGTATGCCATGGATTGAGCATAATTATAAAGGAATGTTCAGCACTCAGGCATCACCTAATGATCTCACAGCTCTTTCTCATCTTCTCTGTGGCAGCAGGAGGAGCTGAGGGGCCAAATTAGCTTCCATACAGGTCCATACTAGGAGCTGATGTACCTGGACTGGAAAGGTGTTGCCTAGGAGCTGTTCTACAGGCCTTGAGAGGATGCTCTTTCCTGCCACAAGGTCACCATCATCCCAGCCCCAGGTCTGGACTCATCACATAGGTGACCTTATCGTTGCAACAGCTGTGCTTCAGCCTGCAACAACATACACACAATTACCAGGGTGGGGTGATACAGAGAGAAGAAACACTTTTCTTTTTTGCCTTCGCAACTTTTCTTCCTCTCAATTATGTCCTTCATCCCTCTGCTATCCTCAAGTCCTTGTCCTAGAAGAACTCACTGCAAAGTTCTGAAGAAGGATTTTGCCAGTATGCCGCCTCTCTGTGTCAATATAACTGGTGCAAAGGGGTAGCAATACACTTCGACCACACTCTGTGCTCCTCTATCAGAGGAGAGGCTAGCAGAACCACTGACTTCTTGACAGAAGCTTGTAGGTGCTCAGGAGAAACAGGCAGCTCAGTTTAAGTTTTTTTCCGCTGTGTAAAGGCTCAAAAGGAAACCCATGAATCCTCCTTGAAAGCCTCCACTGCAAACCTGCATGTCTCTCTAATTGAAATAGGGCAGGGTCTGAAACCATAGGAGTCCACAGCTGCTATTTCAGTTGTGTATGTCTGAGTCAAGGTGAAGAGAAAAGTCAGCAAAGTATCCCACAGGGTGAATCCTCCATGTGCCAAGAAAGCTGACTTCACATTAAAGGTGAGAGCCAGAGCTTGCAAAGCAGTGATGGTCTGGGATGACAGAGGCCTTGATTCCCTCCAGCAGGCTCCAAGTGTTATTCCCATTAACATTGGCACCAGCCATCACCCTGAATACCCCATGCACCAAAGGACGAGCAAGAGAGAGCAAAGGGAGGGAGGGAGGTGATAAAGTTGTCAGGCTGCAGGAAAGGCTACAGCTGCTGAGGGATGGCAGTAACTCCATTGTTGAGAAACACATCCTGGGACTTATTTTAAGGGAATATCTGAGAGTATCTCAGGGTAGGATGGGTTTGCTGATTTTGCATAGACCTTATCATAGGTCAGCTTCAGTTCACAGTGCCAGATATCCAGGACTCTGCATTTCTCCATCTTCATTACCAAGGGGAGAAGAGCTCTTAGGTGGCATAAAAACTTCTGAGATGGCAGAACTACATATGTTAACTTCCCATGTAACTAACTGAACATTTAGTTATTGGTGAAGCTGATGTCTGCTTCACAAGGCACCTGCCCTGCTTACCATAATGGGTTATAAACATTTTCAGGCTCCTCCAGCATTTCAGGTTCCCTTCAGGAAACAAAATCTATTCTTAAAGAGCACAGCTCTCCATCATATTGTGCCATGGAGAGAGAGGTGGGTATTGCTTTTGTGCATGACCTCTACTTTAGTGTCAAAAGAACAACACTTAAATAAACTCCAGTATCATGCCTTTCTCCCACCAACAAGTCTGTGGGCAACACAGAAATCAAAAAGATCCTTGTTCCCAAACTCTAGATGTGATCTCTTTGAAGAGCAGTGGAGACTTTCTGCAGAAATTTTAGCAAATGATGCAGAATCAACAGATAATTCTTTCCTCTTTTTTCTCTTCTTTCCACTTCCTGAGCACTGAGATGTCTTGAGCACTTGAGAAAGGGAGATGTCTGGAAGATCACTGCTGCTCTCACAGCATCTTTTCTGCCTTCAGGCTCTGACGTCAAGTAGTGATCATCCTCCTTCCCCCAGCCTTCTGCCCTGGAGTAGTAATTTTTAGACATGACCTTTCACCTCTTTGAGGCTCCCTGTGTCTCTGAAATGTCTGGAGGTCAGCCCCTTGCCACCTCCACAAGGAAACCTGTTGTGAAGATTCCTGGCTTGCATCAGCCCCATCTCATGTCCCTGTCATCTCCCATCATGTTACCAAACTGAAGGGGATACCAGGAGCTGAGGTGGTGTCCTCCACCATGACACGAACTCATCATTTCACTATTTGTAGGCGAATGGCAGCTGCGTGCTGTTCATGGAAAGGTAGCCTTTGACTGACTAGCTAAAAATCAGAGGTGACCTAGCTGTACAAGTTACTGCTCAGGAACAATGTGACAAACTTCATCTTCCTTCACTGACAACCTCTGAGGTTAGAGAGGGCCATTACCTGTCATGGTGTGGAGGAAAGAGACAGGTCTATGGAAGTGTCTGTCTGTGCTTGAGGAGGAAGGGGGGGCATGCTCTTACTCTTTCCTTTCTACTTTATAATATTGATTTTTCAGTGGCTTGTACGCCTGGAATGCAATAAAGGAGCAACTCTTTTCTATGCTAGCTAGTAAACATTGCCCGTAACTTTATTCTGGGTCAGAAAAGTCAGCACTTAAAATTAAAAGTGGTTTTGGAGGGAGAAAGCCATATTTTAGGAAATTCCAGTTGGGGGTTCCTTGCTACTAAACTTAATTTTAGAATCCAGTGTGTCATGTCATATATGCCTTTAAAGAAGCATTTAACTGATATATATTCTTATCTGCTCTTTACTTGCAATATTTCAAGCAGAAAGTATTTTTTAAAAAATCAGTTCCCTGGCTCTCTGAATCTACAGCCCAGACCACAGACTATAAAGCTGAAATTAAGCCCAAGGGAGTGACAAGTGCACTAGAGAGAAAGGTTCATATGGCAGGTGCTTAAACACATGCATAGTTTAAATCCTATGTTATCCCCCCGCAGCTAACAGAGCAGCTCTTGTGTTTAAGACTGACTCACCTGGCTTAAGTTCTGGGACCTTAATCTCTAAAAGAAGGTGAGTAATGCTGGAGAACTGGTTGTAATGCCCATAAGATGCTCCAGGTCCAGGGTACCATGTATTATGGCACTTTCTTTTATGCAGATCTTTCACTTTTTGGTCTTGGAAAGACAAATAGCTCCCTGAAACAGGAAAACACCTGTTCCAGACTGTTAGTTTGAGTATGAATGCCCATGCTGTTGCATGGACTTCAGATGTGGACCCAAGCTGGGTTTCAGGTGCTTGGGATGAGTTTTCAGGCAATGAAGTTACATATAGCTAAGGCTCTCAGGTGTGGGGCATTTTAGTTAAGAGCAGATATTTTCATCAGGTACTTCCTGTGTGGTTGGACATCACCAATGAAAATAAGGTGCATTACTTTCTAGATGGACAGACAAGTATTTTACAGAGCTCTGTTTCTGACATTGTAAAAGCAAAGCTTCTGGTAAAAAAGATACATTTATATATAGGAAGCAGGACCAGTGATGTGAGGTTCTATTCTACATGAGCTTACCAAAGCAAGCTCATGGCTGCACTCCCCATCCCTTATTTCCACCCTGTCCTGTTGCAAAAACATCCCTGCAAATCCCCTCTCTGCTCTGCGATGTGCCCACTCACCTCACAGCAGGGTTGTCACCACTTTGTCAGGTCTCAGGCATGTCTGTGTCTGTGGCTGGAAACCCTGCTGGGCAGATGAAAGGAGCCTGGACAGTTTACAAGGCAGTGGGAGGCAATGTGAACCCACCTGGCCCTGAACTCTGACACGTGGCCTCCCTGCTCCCAGCTTGACATTTACAAACGGTGACAAGCCCTGTCACCTGCCACCCGATGTGACCACCCTGAAAGCTGGGGAAGCCAGACATGCTATTAACAACTCCAGTTTCCCAGAAGAAAGCCCTAGAGACTTAAAACAAGGAGCTGCCTTTGACTCAGGCCAAATGGATCCATGTTAGGAGAACTCCACAGCTGGGCTCCCTGGGTGAAACAGGAACATTTTTCCTTGATGAAAGGCAAATGGAAAGGCAACCAGGCAGACTAATAGAAAGACAGATGGTGCTGGTGTCTCATCCCTTTCTTCCAATAGGAAGAAAGCAGAACCCCTGGCTGAGAGACCTCAACTTGGGAAGCAGCATGAGCTGTTGCAATTCCTTGCATCATCCCTGGTTGTGGATCCTGGTTTGCCACTTCTGCTTTTTCCTGGCCTGTCTCCTCTAACCACAAGAGCTACTGGAAACAAAGACATCAGCACAAATGGATCTTCACTGGTCTTCACTGATCCTGGTACCCAAATTGCTGCTTTGTGCTGGTAAACCACAAAATGGAATTTAGAGAAGGATGGGTGCCGCCTCCTTCACTTGAAGTGAATAAATCTGTAGACCTGCTATCAGCTGCTATCAGCAAAAGGCCTCCTAGACCTCCCAGATTTCACAATTACCAAACAGTTCTCACAGAGCAGCTACTTTCAGGACAGAGCATTTTCAGGCTGTTGCTGTTACTCAAGTCTCCTTCTAACCAGTCATGCAAAAAGCAAGGCTTTCAAACAATGGTCTATTGATTACTTGCTTCATTAACAATGATGCAACTCCCTGGAGAGGTTTATTACTCTTGTTTTGTGTTATTTTGCGCCATATGATTTGGTCATTAATGGGTACGCTTGCATTTCATTTCATTGTGACTGAACTTTCCTGGGAGGAGCGCTTGATGCAGTCTAAAAATGTTCATGAATAAATGTTTACTGGCAGGAGGTATGAGTGTTTTGCAGGGCTGTATGGATGTTTTCATCCCGATCATACAGCAGTAAATCAATTAAAAACATGACTGATTGTAAAATTGGGGCAAATCTGGTTTTGCCTCTGGATTTCACATTGCTTAAGTTAGGCAGTATAAATCCAAGAATGTATTATACATGCAGTGATTGCCTTGCTGGTGTCTACAGTGGGAACTGCTGTGCACACAGCTGAGGCAAGAGCAAGGGCTAAATCTGACCCCAGTGTACCCTGCAGCTCTGCTCCCACATGGAGCACTGAGACCTTGTCCCATCAGTTACTGAACTCCTTTTGGCGATGTTTGACTAGAATTCCCTTTACCAGAGGATAAAAGAAATCAAAAGAGCTCTCTACACAGATACATTTGCTCCACTTAAGGTGCAGAGTACATTTAACATGGAATAGCTTTTCTTAATTAATTCCCTGTCTGGGTGTTCTTTGTTTTGGATTTTTTTTATTTCCTGTCAGACTGCTGTAGCCCAAATTACATTAATCAACTTTGGATATTCTTACTAGTTATTATTTTCTCTTATCATTAAGCATTATTAATATTAGTTATTAGAAATTAATGATTCCAGAACAAGGCCCCTACATTACAGATGTTCCTAATTCTCCAGTGGCAGACCATAGCCAGTCTGCTCTGACTTCAGTCACAGCCCCTATGCCCTTCCTTTACAGAGGTTGCCAACAGTACTGAGTTGTGTCTGCTGAACAGAAGTAATAATTTCACATTTCTCGATCAGTTTTAAAATCTTCTGTCTTAATCCTATGCCCATTTGGAAATCTTCTGTAGTTAGTTAAAGTAAACCTCTCTGTAGCAAGAAATCTATTGCTCAGTTCACAGTGATGCAGGGGACATGTGATAGAAAGAATTAATGATCCTGAAATGACAGGAGCAAAGGAGAGAAAACAGAATCCCTTTTTCCAATGTACCTGTCCAGGGTCTCATCCAGAACCCAGAAACACAACTATAAGTCCTTTTGTAGGCTCTGGATTTAGGCTAGGAGAACTACACTGTGCCGTCATTCCAGGGATCCTGCTGCATTTCCATGTGTGCAAGCCTGCAGACACAGGGAGAGAAATAAACGTACATAACTGTGTGCTTGAACATAGATTTACAGAGGCAGTGTGAATAAATCCGGATAATTTATACACTGCCACAAATACAAACAACAAACTACCACCCCTTTCCCATCACATACGCATATACACAAATGCACCTCGGGTATGAATAAAGCAATGATAAAGTGAGCTGCATGGACATCATTGGTATCAGCAGTTAGCAATAATAGTTGTCTAATTGTAGTCTTTCATTGTGCACTGTGTCAAAGCGTGGGCGAGTAATTGCAATCATCAAAACCCTTTCAGTGTGTGTGCAAAGCCCCGACCCCCATCACCTGCCGTCAAGCCTATCTGATCCACCACACTCACGCACTTACTGGGCAGATGAATTAGCTAGATGGGCTGTTCCCTTTTTTTTATTATTATTATTATTATTTTCTCTTTTGTTTTGTATTTTCCCTCCCTCAAGGTTGTGTCTGGATTGTGAAGGGTTGTTAGACTTTTTTTATTATTATTGTTATTCTTATTTTTCGACGTGTGTGATCGCTTTTTGGGTGATATAATTTAGATGACAGACGTCAACAATTACACAAAATAATATGGTAACCAGCAATGGAAAAAAAAAATAATTGATTCTCATGGGCTGCTGAGTGTTACAATTTGAATGTCTTTCTATTAAAATCCTTGTAATAAACACAGGGAGAAAGTAGGGAGGAGGGAAGAGAGAAAGATGGAGAGGGAAATCATTCCTTTTTCAAATATTACTCATAAGATGGAAGAGAAGATATTTTCAGAATGCAAGTGGGACTGATTTCCATTAACATAATCCCATTTCTAGTATTATTTTATTAATATAAACATCTTAGCTCTGGGAATGCCTCCTGGATCATATATACCTACTGTATTTTGCATTAAGTTTAGGGGAAAATCAAGGAGAGTGCTAAAAAAAGATTGAACCCGTTTGTTATATTCATTCTCAATTGCCAGTTGTACAGCACCTGAGTGGAGCAGCAGATTTGATTATCAAATACAATTAAGGACTGTTTTTGTCGATGTGGAGTACCATGTAAGTGCATATTGTAAATATCTATCTAGAAGACAGCAACAGCACAATCAAGAGGGCTACATACTCAGTCTTGCTGCTGGAAAGGGCTAGAAGTGATTTTTTTTCCGCTTCAGCCTCCCTCAGTAAAGTAACCATCTCAGTGCTGCAACAACAGCTTTTGCAGTGACCGTATCTTGCTGAAGTGCACAGGCTCATGGCTGAGTACCTGGTTTATACCATTAAAAGGCCTCAGCTCTGAGTTTTCTTGTGTCTGCCTTTGTCTGATAGATCATATGTATTTATCATTAGGATATAGTACCTTCAGAAACTCAGCAGGGCACATCTTCTTTTGCTGCAAGCATTTTCTATGGATTAAAGACATAAGTGGTTTTCATGGCTGGCAAACACAAGATTGGATGGGACATGTGTGTGCATTCAGACTTCAGCAATAAGACAATTTAGAGATCTGTGTAATTAATCTCTACCAGGAAGCAATAGAAGAGTCTGTCTGGATAGTTTGAAGCAAATTCCTAAGAAACAAATGTTAAAAGAATACACCCCTTTAAATCTAATTCCACTCCATGTTAAAGAAATTCTCTCTAACAACACGTTGAATTGGAAGACTTATATCTAGATTTTCCTCATTTGCGAATGTTTAGAATTATGTTTCTGCACACAAAGCGAGTTCATCACTTCTGGTAGGGTTTCATAATGACTTTACAGTAAGAAATTTTTTCCCTGTTGGAATCATACTTAAGAATCAACTACCTTCATCTTAACAGGGGTGGAAATGCTTTTTTCTTCATAGAAAGGAACTGCTACTCATTTTTGGTTCTACTACCCACTGTTCTCTGCCAGTAAAATTTACTCTGGAAAGCTGCTCTGTGGACTAAAATAGTGGATTTGATAAGGCTCCTGTTAGGTAGGGATGTGAAGTCCAGTTTGGACTTTCTGTAGCACATGTGCTCCATCATGTAAGCCTTACTGTGATGGGAGTGCATGGGAGACACTTGCGCTGCTGAGTTATTCTATTGTCTGTACTGATGGGCGTTTGGGTCTGGGGAGGGGTGGAGAAGGGGTGACAGTATCAGCTCAAGCAATTCTGAAAGGTCAGGATCCAGAACAAAAATCATGTGTGAAAACTTGATATTTTCTGCTAAATGGAATTCTGTTTTTCCAACTCACCTTAATTAAGATAGGGCTGAGAAACACTAGGGGAAGGACTGTACCTCTCTAGTGCCATTGCAAAACCCAGTAAAAAGCACATCTGGCTACAAAGCTTCTGTAACACAAGTACAATAAAAGAGAATACAGAGGCAATAGCAAAAAACAGAGTTGAGGAAACAGTGAAACAAGCTTCATAGCAAAATAAGAAGTGTTTTCGACACACTCATGGTCTCAGTGTCATGGTCTCCTTGTCAAAGTCATGCATGCAAGCTGTAGCAAAGGAAACAGGTTTTGAAGAAATTTCAGAGAACATCATAGGACAGGACTGTAGCTCTCTTTAAGGAGTTCCTACCATGCACAAAGGGGCAGCATGGGAGAGAACAATGAGATACTTGTCTGAAAAATTCAATTACCGAGTGATAGGGGATGTTATCACAGGATAACCAAAGATGGGAGATGGCAATTCAATAGCAAATGAGAGATGTTAGGTAGGGAGGAGATAGGCTGTGAAGAGCCTTTCAGAGGTCCCTGTACAAACATTGAACCATAACAGCCACTCATCAGTGTTATAAAACTACCAGGAGCAGTATCCCCAGGCTGGGAAAGACTCTTCTTGGCAAGGCTTTTGTACCACACCATGCCATCGAATAGAGCACGTCCTATTGAAAACTGAATCCCTTTGAGTTCCCTGGAACAGCAGCAGCTGGAGGGGAAATAACAGTAAAATTCTATGGCCATAATAAAACGCATTAGCCATCTGAACACTCATTTCAATCAAATAATGCAGCCTATTCATATTTAAACAGGAAATATTGTTTAATGTTTATGGTAATGATCAAATCAAATTTTAAAAATTAAACACGAAATTAAACATTAAAGTGAGGTTCCAACATTGGGCACTTGGGAGACAATTTCCAGCCCACAGCTGATGGCTGCAATGAACAGGGTCTATCCTCTTACCTACTCTTAGAAGAACATCTTGAGGAGGGTGCCAGAAGGAGGCTTTGGTGTCACACAAATGACCACAGCTGGTCATTCCTCTGATCTGGAGCTTCCCTTCCCATCCTTTTGGCTTTCCAAGATAGTATCAGTTAAAAGCTGTTGAGGGGCAAGTGGAAACCCAAAGGAAAAATATTTTCCTTTGGCAAAGCTAAATGGGAGTTGTTTTTCATCTAAGTGGATGGCAGTTGTGCACTTACTGAAGTATTTTGAACTCTGTTCCCAAAAAGAACACTGAGAAGAAAAGTTACACAGAATTTTACTAATCACCATTGAAATAGAAGCATAAAATGCCACTGTGGAACTACATGTCCTCAAATGTACATAGTGGTCATTCTTCCATGGATCAAAATGCAAAGTAACTCCTAAATACACTAAATACTGCCCTTCAGGATAGAGCACAGTTACTGTGGTAGCAAGTATTAGTAACTAATTCTTCCTGAACTCTCTTTGCCTAAAGTCAGCAGAAGAAACAAAAGAGGTTCGAAAGAAACCCATTTTCTCAAATACCCCTACACATTTTGGTGGTGGACCTCATCTGTGCTGTGAGTCTGTGCTTTGGTTTCTTGAACTGTGCTCTGAGGTTAGCCTTTTGCTCTAACAGTTGCATCTTTCAAGGGAGAGTATCCTCAGTGTAAATCAATATCAAATTAGTATAAATTAATATCAAATTAGCAATGCTTTGGATTACCAGTGAATTGTGTACTATTCCTTAGAGTAAAAAAAGTGCATAACAACAGGCAGGATCAATCTGTCAATCCCCATTCTTATGTCGATGCTTGCCCAAAGTTATTATTGAAGGAGCAAGCACAGAAATTTCCATAGTATGAAAAAATAAATGAAAGGACTGAATAAATTATCAGGGAAAGTACTGCAAAACAGAAAGATTTATCTTAACATGTGTCTGCTGTGCTCGTCCATGTACCATGCACTTTAAATTGGATTGGTATCCTATAACAGACTGTCAAGGATTTCATTTGTTCTGCTTGACATACAGATGTACAATTGGTAAAACCGCATCTTATCTTAGTAATTGTCTACGGTGCTAAGTCTGTACCTAGTTATTGACTTCAAAAGTCAGGTTTCATCTCTGCAGTTCCCTGATCCTACGTCAGTCCAACCACCTCCACCTCTATCTGTTCATCTTTCAGCTCCCCTTCTTGAGTAAAACCATCTTCCTCTTTGCAAATGCTGGGTTTTGTCTTTTTCTGGTCAATCAAGACTGTGGTTTGGAGGTAGAGGAGTGAAGGGCCCAGCTCCTTGTTTTTGGTAGCATCCCTATGTCCAGAGTGTCTAAAAAATTAATTGCAAGCTAGTGCTTGAGAATTTGGTGAATATTTCAAATTCAGAAGTGTTTTTCTAGGGTTTGTGAGGGGGATATTAACTAGTTCTAGTAACTTCTGTGTTTACTATCAGATCCGTAGAGTTCAATGATCACATAGAGAACTTTCTGTCTCTATGATGGTCCTTCAGCACTTGCAGCAATCTTTCCTGTTCATAAACACATGCTGCACGTGATGACTCTTGCCAGATGTCATTACCCAAAGAGTAATCTCAACTCAGTGGTGGCTTAAACAGCAGAAGTACTGCAACTCTTCTATAAATGATTCTAACAGCCTTGTAGAAGGGGGAACCTCTAAGGCAAAACTGAGTAGATGTACAGGTGAACCAGTTTCATCCACAAGATGAAAAGTTACCTTCCATCACAAGATAAAGAATATAAGGGTTTTCAGAAGATCCTGTGGCACCTTTTACATGTGCAAAAATTATCCAGTAGCAGCATTTTCTAACAGATGGCTGGTTAAGCCAGTCACACATACCACAGGCTGCATCCATGCCTCTGGAACTGAGCATGCCAGCTCACAGCAAGGAAATTACTCTGCTCTTAGGAGGCAGAGGATAGTTGTCATGTTTTGTTGCAAGATGAGGTTGCTTTATTCCCCCACCCCTTCCCATTTCTCTTCCCTTGTTCAGTTTTCAAGCTCCTTTAGATGATACGGTATTTGCAGTAAAATGAAATGATGCTAAAATAGTTGGAAGCATTCGCAGAAGCAGATACACTTGTAAATAATGATGGTAATTAGAATGGGATACAGGTCTGGGGTTGTCTGTTACATCAAGAAATGTGTTTGTGTGTCAGTTTTACTCTTGTGCCTCCTCTCTGTGGCATTCTTATTTCAAGGCTTCCTGGGAAATGCAGTGTGGCTTTTGTTGTTTGCAATTTTTTTACACTTTTTTGTTATTATTATTCTTTGCTTTTCTTTATAGACTCTCTAGGTGCCCATAACAATGTGGCAATCAAGAGGGATATGCGCAGTAGCAGAATTTTTCCCTTTACAAGAAAATCTATGCAAATATGACAGCCTACCTCAGGGCATCTTTCAAACCTGGGAGAGAAAAGGCAGGGAAGGAAACACATGATGCTTCAGACCGAGCTTGCAGATATCTCTCACCTGACTTTGGAGCATCTCTTGCTTTTTCCTCTTTCTCTCCTCTCTTTCCCTCTCCAGAAAGAAGGGAGTGAAAAGGGCATGCATATTCTTCAGGGAGCCTGTGAGATGCCCAGCAGCCAAGGTCCATCCCCAGTGGGATGGTGTACAGTAGGGAGCTCAGGGACAAGTCCTGCTTTCAGATGTGCCCACACATCTGCTGCTGGCCTCATCTGGGAACTCCTTGCAGGCAGAAGGTGGAATTGAAACTAAGTCTATATTAAAAAAAAAGAGGAAGCATTCTTTATAAGAAAAGAGAGCACAAATATGCACATATTCAAGTGGGCAGCACAGTGCAGAGCCTAAGGCAGGATTTGGCTTTGAATAACTCTCACAAACTTCTGCAACCCACATAACTAATTCCCTCACCTGAGAATTTGCAAGGAAGGAGGACTTATACTAGCATTCATAGCAAAAGTATTCATGTGTTTCTTCTGTTAAATTTAGATGCCCTGGAAGAAACGTGGGCAGTCAGGTTCTACCATACCAACTTCCACAATAAAGGGACAAGTCTCTGCATCAGGACAAGGAGGGTCATCATAGACCCCAACAGAAGTGGCCTCAGGGAACATTTGACATCCAGATGCCTCTGAGCTGCAGAGGAGGAGCTTTCCTGAGCAAACTAGGGAGTAACCGTGGCCTTTGATGTCATCCCAAGATGCCCCTGTGTGATGACCCTTAAAAGATCCAATTACTTTCTCAATGGCTTGAGGGATTTTTTTTTCCTGTTCTCTGCCACAAGAGAAAGCAGAATATTAAAACATTCTTATGAAGGTTGAGCTAGCATGAATTGAGAGAAAAGGGTGAAGTCTAGTACTATTTGACATGAATAGACTGGGAATAGTGTGAAAGAAAGTGAATCTTTGAGAAACTGAGATCCAACATAGCTCTGCACAGATACAGAAAGGATAATACCAGATGAAAATAATAAATACTAAGACACTGGAAAATAATATTATAATATAAAAATACAGATAATTTGTCCTAAACATAAAAATCAGGGCTCTGTATTGGAGCACATATTGACATAGACAAAGGTAGCCCATGGAGATAGGGTCCATATAAGGAACAGGGCAGAATCAAATAAAGTAATCTGAAGGATTTTGGTTAATACAAAACAGCAAGATAGCTCCTTCAAATGTTTTTAACACGTATCACCCATCCTATGAACTGTTTCTAGTACTTTAAGGAGAAAGGATATAACCACAGGCCCATGTAGAACCCCCTCATGTCCAATAGAACAAGACTCCATCACACATAAGCTCTACCGCCTCTGTTTGCCATATGTCATCCCATTTTGTTCACTGTCATTTACATGCTGGCAGGTTGGCTTTTTATTAAGGTGAGAGTAGGCTGAATATCTCAGATGTGGGTGTTTGAGAGACCCTCCCCTTCACAGCAAGCTTAGCCTTCTCATTTTCAGATCAGACTGAAGTTATATCAACCTGTGTTTCTCTCTTTTGGGGACAGACCCAGATTTACAAGAAACAACAAGAATATCACACTAACTGAATATGAAAGATGGTCAGGAGACATGATTGGTGCCTGAGCCTTCTTAAGAACTGCTTATTAAGGAAATCATCCTTTCAAGCAGCAAGTAGCCATCAGAATTGTCTGTGTTTGATATCAGGGACAGTATTTGATCTGGTGACTTGGTGGACAACACTATTGATACTATTCCTCCAGTGGTAATAATGTTAATGCTAATGAGCATATTAATAATAAATAACATTGTATGCATTTATTACGTCCCCTATTCAAAGGGTGCAAAATATCTTACCAGCAAGAAAGTAAGTGTGGAGTTTCAGAGCAGCACTGTTTTCCCTGTAGAGCCCATTGTTACCGTAAGCAAAGGGACTTTTGTCACCTGGGCTAGTTAAGAGAAGTGCAGGTGGGACTGTGTTTTAGTCACTATGGTGCTGCTGATTCATGGTGTGAACTTGGGGGAGTTATTTCAGTGCTCTGAGTCTCAAGTTCACCATCTGTAAAATCAAGATAATTATATTTGCAGTGCTTACCTCACAGAGCTGCTGTGAAGATTAATTAACGCAGATATATTTACAAAGTGCTTTGAGATCTTCAGGTGAAACTTGCTGCATATGAGCAAAATATTATTTCTCTAAAATATCTTGAAACCTCAGGAGCTGCAGAGCCTTACTGGCTATTGCCATATTTTTAAATGTTTTTATTCTTCATTTAACCAAGCTGGTTTGCAGGTAGCAGTTATATATTGTGTTGATGGTTGAATACTTTGTAAGCAATAGTTTTTACTCATTTCTTTTAACTTGTTTTTCTCCTCTTGTGCTATGTCGAAAGAGATTATGTGTTCACCAAATAATAATTTTAGATTATTGGTAAAACACATACTCTGAGGGGTTTTTTACCTTTGTAAATTTTATCACAAAGAAAATTTTTGTGTTTACTCAATATTGGCTGTTCCATCTGTGTTGGTTGTCTGTGTTTGATCAGATAAGTTATGATATGTACTTGTACCAAGTCTAGCAAGAACATACATGGAGGTGCAGTTAGGGACTGAAGATTATATGTGTTTATGTGCTGTGGGCAGGATTTGTTTTTACCTACATTTAACTATGTAAATATTAACTGTTAATAACTAACTAAAATAGTTGTTTAAACTTACTTCAAACTTAGTTGAAGGAGATGGGCATTTGCCCAGAGCAGTTTGCCCCAGTCTTTCTTAGATAAGTGTTGATTGGATGAATCAGCCTTTGAAGGCACAAATACCTCTGTTGACTGTGAAGGGATGTGGGAGTGATGTACTCAGATTTAGATGACTGATATAGTATTAAAAGTCTGAATGCTGTTCTGCAAACCCCAGCAGTGCTCCCTGACTTGGGAGGGAAAGCAACATTACACTGAAACAGAGAGTGGCTCATTTGATCAGTAACTAAGCTCCAGTTTGAGACACATACTTAGAGGTTTGCAGATGTCTACATGAGGTTGAGGAGCCTTTGCTCCCATTGCAGTCAACAGAAATCTTGACAGTGCAGTCTGGGGTCTAGAGATCAGTGCAGCTCAGCAAATGTAGGTGTCTTCCACAAGATGAGTGGAGAATCATGCTGAGCTAACTGTACAACTATCTCTCATCTGGCTATGGTAATCTAAATTGCTGGTCTGCCTGAAGATAACAAAATTTGGGTATCTTAACCTGCAGTTTAAATCTCACTCCATAATCAGGGCTTCATTAAGAGAATTAATTCTGATTCATGCAGTTCAGTCAGACAAGCTGAGGGTGCTGAACTTCCTAAAGCTAAGTAAGAATGGCTTCTGCAACACTGAGTAGTCTGTTAACCTCTCAGTGTTTATAAATCATCTTCGAAAAACATGAAACCCATACACATTTGCCGGTTCTTACTTCTGATTATTTCAGCTATTCCATAAATGTATGTTTTAGTTTTATTTTGTCCAAAGTTCTCAAACTGTGGTGTTTCTGCTCTTTTTCTTCTAAGGCAATTCTTCAGTTTCAGGGGTTCAATGCTAAAAAGTGGAAGTTTTCTTCTTAGTTTCTCTGTCTTGCATGAAATCGAAGGCCTATCAATCACATCATTTAATCCCTCTGTCTGTAGATGCTTGCAGATACATCTCCAGATAGCTGTCACATCTATACAAAAAACTTCCATTCCTAACCTTTACCCATTCTCGTCACCTTTTGAAAAATTTCTCTAAGGTCTGTGAGAAAGTAAAAAAGTTAATTGAGATACACACACACACCCCTATATACACAAATGAAATGCAGTTCCAACTTGTATGTGTAGGAAGCAAACAGGTAATATATACTCAAGCATCTTCACATACCTTCTCTACTTCAGGGGACCACTGCCATTAAGTACCAGCTGACAGTCTGCCTTGATGTGCACATGCACAGGCAGAGGTACATATGAATGTTTAGATGCAGATACAAAAATTTGCTTTGGAGTCTTTGAGGGCAGAATCCCTTTGATTCTCTCCGGACATCTGATGTTCCTTAAGGCAATTGTCATCCTACATTAATTTGTCTTGCTCTGCCTCAGCTCACTCTTTTTTGTCTTAAATGCCATATTAGAAAATGTTGCAAGCCCCCCACCTCCTTTGGCATTCCCACAATCCACCTGGGCATGTAGGGAAGCGTGTCATGATCCTTCCTGACACATGTCAGCAAACATCTCATCAGGGGCTCAGCTGTGTCACCCCCAATGATATTGCATGGAGAGATCAGTCCTTGGCTACATTACACCCTATACTGCCTTCGGGGGAGGCAGGATGGACTATGCTAATTGGTTTTGACCCTCTGAGATCAAGGGGGGAAATTGCCTTCATCTGGTGCAACGTGCCATATCTAGATGTTCAATAGAAAGGAGGGTGCTGCAATGCACAGAAACCCTTCCAGTGCCTTTACAAGATGGCAGGAGCCCATGTCTGTCTGGGTGTGGTGAGATGATATGGTACAAGAGTCACATGAGCAACTCACCTGCAATCTCTCATGAAGAAATACCTTCCCACTCACAGCATTGGAGCACTTCTCAGCCTGGCTGTAGGGTTATAACAGCATGTGCTTGGACCCTCCTGCACAGATGTTGCTTTTGTGTTCTTCAAGGCCTCATCAAAAGACCTGACTTCTCTGCACTCTGCACATTCCTTCTCCCCAGGGACTCCAGGAATCAGTGGAGGTGACAACAAAATTGAGGAAAAACACAAGAAATCAGTGCAACTCAAAATATCCTGCCTATTCATTACTTTTTTGTAAGAAGGGAGGTTTTCTTATTTGCTAGAAGATATCATCTATTCCACACAGTCAACAGAATACTAAATATGTTCTGAGACCCAGGAGTTCCTGCTCTTGCCCAGGACTTGCCCTTACCCTGTGCAAAGTCTGACCTTGAATCAGTGGACCAGCAGACCAGCAAGGGGATTAAAGAACAGGTTATTCTCTGACCTGGCTCTGTATGTCCATTTTATTAGACACAGACACCTCTATGCCACTTGTCACTGTGTTAAAAGAGAAATTCAGGAATGGCTGCTGGAAGCTTTCCCCCATCATGTTCATGGTTTTCTATTTCTTTCTTCCTTTTTTTTTTTTCTATTTTACTTTGTTTACAGTACTCCTTTCCCTGC
This sequence comes from Turnix velox, assembly GCA_013400935.1. Lineage (NCBI taxonomy): Eukaryota > Metazoa > Chordata > Aves > Charadriiformes > Turnicidae > Turnix > Turnix velox. The sequence continues at coordinate 311,434 of VZTY01029216.1, forward strand.
TTTAGTCTCACCTCACTAAACTGAGTATTTCTGTGCTCCTGGTGTCCAGGTTTGTGCTTTTAGGTTTCCCCAGCATGCAGATACTGATGCCTTGTCCTCTGCTGGGCTAGAACCCCTGAGATATCATCTCCAAAGGAATCAGGTCTCCTTTTCAGATCATGCATGCTTTGTTACATCGCAGAAACATCTCAAAGGAGAAATGAAGGAGAGTATACTGTGTAAAATACTTAAAGCAGTAATGTATAAAGAAGACAGGGATTTATTCTGCTAGCCTGTTTTTGATCTAGCTTTTCAGAATCTTCAGGTGCTCTAGAAGAAACAGAAGAGAATTTTAAGATAGCCTCACACCTAAACCAGTTCCTTACTCGTTTTCCAGAATTAGATGTTGGCGTTCTTCCTGTGTGATAGATACTTTGTTTCTTCCCAAGTCTCAGAAACAGCTAGTCCTTGTGGAACAAAATTTAGCAGAGAAAACTCCCTTGCACTGCACACCAAGGCAGACAAGATGTTCTGCAGCACAGGGTGGGGAAGTAGGGGGTTGGTGGGACCTTAATACTAGTTGATGGGGGGAGGGTGTTGCTGGCTATTTTTATTTGGTTATCAAATGGATGTCGAGTAGGTGGTACCAGATTTTGCTTGAACTGCTTGGGTTTAAACTTACACATGCATGGATATAAACACATGCAATCGGGTGCTGGGGGAGTGAGGAGCTGCCAGGACCATGTCATGGCAAAAGCATCCCATCAGCTAGAAGGGGAGATTTTCTGAGCCTTAGTTTGAGAAGCAGACAGATGACTGACAGGGGTTAAAAGCTGCCTGCTTTCTTTTCCACATTGCCTCCTTGATGGTAAAGAGCTCCCTGTCCCTCACACAGAAGGTTTTCTACAATTTCAAAGCATTTCACTGGAAATACTGTACAGTCTATAATAAGCTATTGTAGCCCTTGGCAGAGATGCCCAGCTGAGCCTAATTCCCCATATCCTTAACTCATCACCCTCAGATCATAATGCAGGTTCAGTGTCCTAGAGGACTACTAAATAAAAAAATACACACACAAAAACCCAATTAGTACATTTCATGATGGTGAGAAATGTCAGACCAGGCACACTGGGCACAGCAGCCCTCTGAACAATCACAAGGCAGGCAATGATTCCTGCATGCTTCCTGTATGCCTGACTCAGAGGACTTGAGACCACAGGATAAAGTGGAGCTTAGGCTCCCTCATTCTGTAAAGTTTTGACAGCTTGGCTGGAGCAATCACAGGCTCAGCTACATCACTCTGGTTGCCCTTGTACATTTTTGTGTGTAAGGAACTGAGCACAGCCATCATGACATCCCATGTTAGTAGCCAGAGGACTTCACCTGCCAGAAGAGCTGTGGTGTATCTCCATCTATATACCTCATTTCAGCATGGAGCTGTAACATCTCATGGGTAGAAGACAGTACCTACGGTACTGTTGTCCAGTACCTTTCTCCTTAGAAGGAACTACATAAAACTTACTAGAAGATTCACCTTTCCCAGCCATGGGAGAGTATGACCTCTTAAGGTCTCACTGCTTCACTGAACCCGAAGCTGAGACATCAGCATGATACATGTGCTGCAAAGACCTAAATAGATGAAATCTCAGCTCAAAAATCACACCTTCTGAACTTCATTATTTAAATATTTCTATGCCTGAAAACTACAACTATCACAAAAACAACTTCTCTTTAGCCAGGAAACAGTCTAATGAGCAGCAGTAAAGTAACAGCTATGACTTTTTAGCTCTTAAGTCAGGCAGGTTACGAGGTTACTGCTTAGTTGTTGCCTTACCTATTGCCATTTCCAAGGGAGAGTTGGGTGGCTGATACATGCCACTTCAACAGTGTCAGGATCAGTTTTGCCAGCTAATGAAGCTTTTGCCAGGGGAATACAGGTGCAGTTCAACAGTGCATGGCTTAATGAAGACTCTGACCCATTGAGTGTGATTAAATGGGTCTCGCTTGGCTACAGCATAATATTAGGCCCATTTTTTTCCACTTTGCAAAGCAAAACATTCAATTAAGAAAACAGAAGCAGGAAATGAATAAACATTATATTTCTGTGCTTTTCTTCTGCCAGTTCATTCAATTGGCTCATCCTAACAAACAGCATCCATCCAGGATCAACAGGTCTCAGGACTGATTTTTTCTTATTACCATCAAAGGGAGTCAGCTTTGTTGTTAACCTTTCCATTTATTTAAAATGCCCTGAATTTCATATTCAGTTTTTATGCTCCCTGTTTCTGATTGTTTCCTTGAAATGGGAACTTCAAGGACTTTGATAAATGGATTGAAAGGTTGCCTTATTTCTCTGTCACTTCTGCCTTCATGTCCTCTACAAAATGCTGTTTTGCAAATCATAAAGCTGGGGACTGCAGTAAGCATTCATCAAGACTAAGGCACAGAGGGCTGTAGGGGCATAACAGATGAGATGGTCCCAGTGAGGGGCCAGGAGCAAAAGCGGATGGGAAATAGTTGCAAGCTTAAATTAAGACAAAAGGACACAGGCTGTATATCAGTCCAGTGGTATCTATTAGCAGAAAGCAATTTTCCACTGTTGTGGTCTGTGGGGTCTATAAACCATAGAAAAGGACCTTCAGGTTTGTGAAACTCTGCTGAAGAATTCACTTACTTACTTAGAACTCATTTACACTGAGTTTATAGTAACTCCAGTGTAATGTATTAGCATACAGGTCTGCTTGAGGCTGTGAGAGAGGCTGATAGTTATCCTTCCTATAGAAATCATCATCTGAAATCCAAATGATAGCACTCACCACTTCCCCTTTAATACCACCCTAACACAGGATCACCATTACTGGGATATTCAGTAACAACTTTGAATGATGCATAGCAAGTAAGTGTCTTCATCAGAGGAGGTTTTCATGAGTTGCAGCTAATAGATTAAAACACTGAGCCCCAAAGTCTTCCCCATTCAAGACACACAGGGAACACCTGAAGATCTCATGGAACTCCAGGTTGTTTGGCCATTTCCTAGAAGTGTCATTCAACAAGACACATCCTTGTACCACCAAATAGGAGGCCCCCCTGCAGGGAAAACACCTGTGACTGCTCTCTCTCCTGCCTTTTTTGTGCTTATCTTGAGAAAGGCCCCAGAGACTCTTGCTCCTCAATTCTCTTCCTCTTTCTTAAATTCTGTGCTTGCCCATCCCTACAGTGAAGGGCATCTCACAGGGGCTATCAGGCAGAACAGAGATTCAATTCACAGCCCACTGGGCTTCACAAGATGTTTTCTCAGAGAGACTCAAGGGGCTGACCTTCATTGCCAACACTAATGCATACGGCAGAGAGAAAGCAAAAAACTTTCTGATAATTCAAATGTGTGATTATCACACTTGTCTCTTCACACACCTCCATAAGGGCAGCCAGGACCCATGTTCCTTCTGGCTCTGCACTTTTAGCTCCTTTCCTCTTCATCAATATAGCAAAAGAGGGAGTTGTTCAGCTTCCAGCTCTGAGTCATTGCCATTCTCCCAAAAACCACTGAGTGCTGTTGAATGGCTGTTTTACAGGACATGCCAAGCCCACAGCCCAATATTCACTCATGCTTCTTGGGTGGATACAGTAGCAGAAACTATTAGTATGATTATTAACCTCTTTTTTACATGAGACCATTTCAAACTGCAGTAACCAAAAGCATTTGATGCAATTTACTATCTACATGTTGCAAAATCCAAGACCTCCAAGGAATTTCACTAATGCAGACTGGGCTCTTCATAACCCAGAGAATCTGCATGGTGACAGTTCATGTTGTCCTGTCCCAGAATCATAGATGCATCACCATATCAAAGAACAGCAGGTCTTCTCCAGCACCCCATCAACCTACCATGCTTTGATGCACCACCAAACAGCTCCAGACCTGTGGAGACAGGATGGTGCAGAGGATTCCTGCTCACCAGAGCATTGCGAGTGCTGTGCAAACTTCACATCTTCTCAGATCATTTCTTATAGCAGCAAAATTGTGGTAGCTGTTCTGCTGAGACTGGCAGATTTTTCATGCAGGCTAACATTGCATCCAAATGGAAGCACCTGCAAGAGACTTCAGGTAGGCAGAGTGTAATCCCTTTAGGAACATGACTACCTTCTGGAGTTACTATCTCCTGTCTAGTTTGTTTGGCTTTATGTGCAACTCTCTGTCTACCCGTCTACCCATCCATCCATTCAGGCAGTCACCTTTACTCTCACTGTAGGGGAGCACCTGCAGTTACACTGAAAGGGCAATGCACATTGGTTCATTGATGGCCATCTCATCTCAGTTTGATTCATTTAGAAGGCAGGCCTTTTCTTCTCACTTGCTTTCACTTTGAATGCCACAGCCATCACCTACATACCCAAGCATCTCTGACCTTTACTTGCCTATGACCATTTTCTGCCAAATATCACCTCTGAAAGGGCTTGATTTTGTAAAGACACCACTTGCTAGAGGAATAGCGAATTTCTTTGACTTTGCTTTCCCTGCTAGTGTGCTGGGGAGAGGCAGTGTTGGGAGGAGAGCTCTGCCTCTCACACTCCAGGGTTTGGGACTAAACTGAGCTGATCGGCGTTGGGGTGAGACTGCTTGCAAGGGAGGGAGGGAAGGGGGAGATGGAGATGCAAGAGACTGCGTCACTTCCACAACTGCTACTGCTGGGGAGAAAGGAGCAAAAGAAATATATATCTGCCTGCCTATTAATTTAAATCTAGACCCAGGAAGAAGTCAACGAACTGTAATTTATGAGCTGTCAAAGCCTGAAAAATTCCTTTTGACACTGTATTTTCAGTTATTACATGCTTTCCTGCAAGATGACAGCGTAATTCTGTAGGGAGCCTTCTAGTGAACAACACAATGGCAGAGGGCAGTGGGGGCTTTCTTATTATCTTTTCTTCCCCCCTTCTTCTTCTCTCGCCACTCCTTTCAATCATCCCCCCTTCCCTATCTCACCACTAACCCAAACACTCATGAGGATGTAAATCAGCAGCAATCCTCATCCTGCCAGGCCTCCAGCACCTCCAAGGCATTGCTCTGTGCTGGGATGGACGCATCACTGTGCAGAAATTTCTGAGGACTCACTGGGTGATGGGAATGGAGACAAGGCAGTGACCTCAACTCCACCAAAGGCAGGGGAAAAATACTCTCTTACACTCCCTCTGGGATTAAATACTTCAGCTAATTGCCCTCTGCCCATGCAATGCACCAACTACTCTTGCAGGTGCACCCTTTGGTTGTGTCTGTCTCAGCTGGAATAACAGCAATTGGCATCTGTCAGCCACCTCAGATCTCCAGATGCTGGCAGCAGTGCCTGCTTGGCTCCAGAATCCTCCATAAACTGAAAAAAAGCAGTGGACTCCTGGCAAGATCCTGGGTTACAGATGGTTTTCTGGGGGGACGCAGTTTCTTTTCTTTTCCAAGACCTCTTGCAAGTTTGCTTCTTGAAAAGCTGTGCCAGGCCCCCAGGGTGGGGTTGCCATTCACCCTCATGTAAAGCTAAGGGAGGAGTGTCATTTTGGTGATGGCATTTGGTGAAGGAGAAGGCATGAAAGGGCTGCCTGTCCATGGGTGTCTGCCCATACATCCCTCAAGCAATTATAGGAATACAACTGTTTGGAGGCTGATGGCAGCAGCAACACTGCCCCGTGCCAGTTAATGGGGGAACTCCAGCTAACATCAAATGAAGCCTGACCTGAAAATGTTTCTGTTGCCTGAATCCAACCTGAAGTTCTCCCAGCATCCAGCTCATTTCCTTATCTCTTGGGGACAGGAGTGGGGGAGGCATTTCACAACAAATGTCAGTTATGCCTGTATTTCTAAAGCTTTCTTTTTCTTACACACACAATTGCTTTTTAATTTGGGTTGCTGCTGGTGGTGGGAATGCTGCTGCTTTACTTTATTTTTTTCTTCCCAGCTTTGGTTTCTCACTTACAGCTCAGAAGCTTCTTTTAAGGTCTATTCTCTGTGATAGGCTCTTCTTGTATTTAAGGAATCACACCCACATGCTGCACGCATCCATATGCAAACACATAGACATACACATGCTTCTTCAGAGAGAAATGAACTCTTAGTCTTATATTTTCGTATAATTTAAAGGGCCTTGTGCAGGGCTCTCATGAGTCAAGATTATGGGTGGGCTGTGGAAACACCACAGAAAAACTCAGACTCTGAGGAAAGAAGGGTGATTTCTGCCAAGTTTCGCTGCACAGCAAAAGGTCAAAAATCCCAGAATCTTTCAGGCTACATCCCTCCTTATATTTGCTGTACCTCATTTTCCCCAAATTTGAACTGAGACGAGCATCCTCTTCTACTACTATGTGGACAATACTTGAATGTACTAAATGTTATTACCATACCATACGTATTGTGATAGCATATTCTTTCAGAATTTAATCTCAAAATAACTAAGGTCAAAATTCCCATATATTGCAGATGGGAAGATGAAAAAATTAAAATCAAAATATGCTTAATATCATAAACTGGGAGATAAAGGATTTCTCTTGCAGTAAGTCCCTGCCTAGAGTGCAGGAAATAAACTGCTGTATTTTGCTCATGAGCAAATTATGGATAGCCAAACATTCAGAGTTTTTGCTAAAATTCAGGAAAGCCTGCACCAAATCCTCCAAAATCCCTAGCCTCCTCTCAGGCAAGATGCAAGTTACTACCTGAAGAGGAGACATAGCCAGTGGCTTCCTGTGAGACCAACTGTCATCCCTTCCTAGGTCTATGACAAAGCAGCCAGAACAATCCAAAAATAAGTCAGGGCAAGTCAATAGTGAAACAGCTGAAGAGCCAAAGCAGGGTTCATTGCACGTTCCTTGACTTTCTTTTGGTTAGCATTACATACACTAAATAAATGTCATCCCATCTGGGACTTTAGCTTTAATTCTAGCTTAGAGGAATATTCAGGGAAGTTGAATGGTAAGAATCCTACTGCCTTACATTGCTTTACAGGGAAATCCCTGAGTGCATTCAATGCAATTACTCGTGCTCCAAGGAAAAGATGAGGTGAGAAATAGAAAAAAATAACATTGTGATTCCACTTACATGGATCACTCTTTCAGAATTTGTGACTTCACCTTTCTTTGGTTACTGGGTCTTTTCAGATCCCACACTTTGTAGACCAAACCTGTAGAGACTATTTCATTGCAGGCTCCTGAAGAAATAATAATTACAAGGGCATGGCAGGAAAAACCAGGTTCTTCTCGTGGTAGGTGAGTCACTGTATTTGCAAAGATAATGGCTACACTTTGTATAGAAAAACTCAGCCTCTGAGTGAACTAGCCAGTAGCAATAAGCCATAATTGCAGAGAGCAACAACCAGACATTACTAAGAACTATGTGCAACTTAGTGTGACAATGTCTGGAGAACGTGGGCCATACTTAGGAAAATATGATTTCTCTTAAATGCTGGAGTTAGAGAACCGTGTTGCAGTGGGAGTGAAGGCCTGCTGTGAAAGCCCATGATAAGGAACAATGCCAGAAGCAAAGGGAGGAGAAGGGCTATGTGTCTTTGAGATCCTATCTTCCCCTAGGCAGAACCAACTGATTGAGTTTTTCTTATCGGTTGAAGTTATCGTGAGCTGCAAAAGTTGGATCCCTAGAAATGGAACTTCCTTGTAGTTCTTGCTGAGTAGGACGTTCAAGAGGGCAGATATTAAATGGATTACAAAGTGGGTAATGGACAAATCTCGAAATGCAGTTGTCAAAGAGAAAGCATGTTAGAGTAAGGGTATTTGTAGACGGGTTCTGCAAGATCAGTACCAGCTCTGATGCTAGTCAGCTTTGTCATGAATGATGTGAAATTAAATATCCTGGCTGATAAAATCTGTGGATAACACAAAATGGAAAATTGTAAGGACAGGACTCTGATATGGAGTCATCTGAGTCACACAGGTCACTCTGAACGAGCTTTGGCTGACCGAGGCATTATGTACACTTTTCTGCAGAACGAAATCTAAGCTGACTCACGGAACAACAAGGCTATAAACCAGGCCTAAAGAAGGAGGGGTTATATTTCATAAGACAGTGACCTAGAAAAACTACCTAAGCAATGACCTAGAAAAGTGGATAGCATATCCAAGGAAGTCAACATTAGCTCCCAGCATGGTGGTGGACAAAAACATCTAATGGGACCTATTGCTGTATAAACAGGGAAAGTGGAGGGCAGAGATGACATTTTAGTAGGAAGTGTTGATAGGGGAGTACACTATTCTGTTGAGTTGTCCCCTTTCAAAAACTATAAAAGATTCTGAAAAGACCTGTGTAAATCAAACAGATACCTTTAAGTGACAGTCTCAAAGAGTCATACTCATCCTTGCCTGAGAAATCTCCAAGAGACTTGGGTCTTTATGGCAGTAACTTTTCTGGTAAAAAAGTCAAGATACTAAAGGGCTCTTCAAATAAGCTGGGGAGAGGATTAACTTTTTTTCTGAAACTTTTGTAGTTGGAACACAATGCTAAACACATTAAAGGGAGAAGTCACAGACTGGCTCTTGTCACAGGAGGATACTCATCAAAGCAGGCTATGCTGCTGATGGTTGCTTGAACTCATGTCCTCATAGTAAAAACTGACCACTCTCCAAGACGAATTTATCCTTTGGAAATATCTGTGGGGCTGCTGCAGGATGGCGTAGGCATGTTGAGGTCAATGGAGAGATGGTCTGGATTGAAGGCTCCTGTGGGCATCTACCATACCTAGTGGGAGAGACCAGATCACTGGAAATCCCTTTTTGTTGGTAAGGTCTGACTATCTTGGGGTTAAGAGGGTTTTGGGATTACAAATATGTCACCTTTACTAGTTTTTTTCCCCGCATGATGCCCATCTTTACTTCCTAACTGATACAGCAGATCACTGGAGAGGGTCTTTAGCACAGAGAGCATTCCTCGACCAGGCGCTGACTCCCTGTGTCAATGTTATCGCTCGCTGTCACATTTCGAAAGAGGAAGCAAGTCTGTGCCGCGCACACAGAGAACAAAGCCCTTGCTGAGCCGAGTGAGAGTTACAACTTGTCAGCATGTCTCTCAGCCTGCTGAGGGCCAAACATGAAACACAAAGAAAGCCTAAAATGAGGGAAAAAAGGGGGAAATAACAGCATGGTGAGCTCTCAGGCTCAGAAAATGCTTGTTACAAAACAGCACCTTCGCACCTTGTCTGGGAGTCCTGGCTACTGATGAAGGGAAGAGATTCCTCCCCTTAGCACAGTTATGGAACTGATGCAGAAATAGGGACCAGAGCCAGGACCAGATAGGGCTTGCACAGCCCTGCTTTCTCCACATACCTCAAAAAGCATTGTTAGCCAAAAAACATTATTATTGATGATGAAACCTGAGATGGAAAGAGCCTACTGAGGAATATTTTTCCTAAGTGGACACTGAAGCTCTAGGAGGTGGAAAATCACTTTTCTGAGACCCAGATTTTACCCTGAATGAGAAATTAATTTCCACAACTACTAAACTTGAGTAGGAATGGGATAACTTATTTATATTTGCTGATGTGACTATAGATGTGTTGGTGGTAGAAGTAAGTCTATTATTGCATGGAATATGTCTGAATGATTGATTTATACCTGCTAAAACCCTTTTTTCAGGAAGCTTTGTAGGTTTATGCTTACTGATCATTTGGACCAGGGTTATAATTTTCTGTTTCAAGTACTATTGGCATGGATAATATACCACGACAAGAGAAAGACTAGATTATGGTCATCATAGTGCAATGGTAAGATTAAGAACCCACTTCAGACCACTTCTGTGAAAGCAGAAATGCACCTATATAAAGTGGGTGGAAAGAACAGACTGAAAACAGAAGTCCAATGTCTCCACTTCATGTGGACTGAATTCTATACTTTCAATTGCTGTTAATGTATTTGATAGTATATGCATCCTTCCATCTCCCCAGTGAAAACTAGGTGAAGAAAAAAGCTGACAACAGAAAATTACCTAACAAATTTTTGTTTTGTTCTTACCTCATCATTGAGCTTCATCTCCTTCTTCCGGTACCCAGATATTGAGTTCCCTTCTCTAACTCACTGGCTATTAGACTAAGAGAAGCCCCTCCTTTTGTAGTTGTTCTAAGGATGATTCTCCAGTCCCCAACTCTTCCCTTTCCCTCTCCTTCGTGAGTTGCACAGCACAGGGTATCAGGTGTGAGCCTGGGAATAGTGCATGAAAGATCAGATTGTGGTTAAAAGCCAAGATTTCATCTTACTCTTGAATGAGCAAGAAGACAAGTTCATGAAGCCTGAAGGAAAACAGAAGGACAGTAATGCTCCTTCAGAGATTGCAGGACCACTCAGCAATACCACTTTAACAGAAGGTGAGCTGTAAGTCAGTCAGTAAGAGTTAACAGAGACTATTGGAATGAGACAAAAAAGATTTCAAAAGATCAGTGCAAAAGAGGAACTAATCAAGGAGACAGGTGCGGCAGGAGTTGTCCCTGAGTATGCTTATGCCCTTGTTTATTGGGGAAGAAAACGGTGAAGGAGAGCTTTACTAGTGCAAGCCACCAATATGTTGTACACATCCACAAAAGCCAATGTCTTTTTGCTGTGAGTTCAGGTAGCAGCAGCCAAGATCAGTCATGGGATTATCCCTTGTTAGACCACAGCTGACCAAACTGAGTGAGTGGAAAGGTCCTGTTCTCTCTCCTGGACAATCCCACCCTTGAAACCCACTTGCAAAAGCCAGCACCTGGAGTAAACTGCCTCTGCAGCAGGAAGCTGTTTATGAACTATTCGTTACTGCTGGCATAGCACCCGGCTCATTTTCACCTTTCTTAAAGGTTAACCTCATTTCCCTCTATTAGTTGGTTTTAGTGAATGCCATTCGGCATGGCAGTTAAAGAGCTCTGTCAGCAGATGGAAATGACAGTGGCATTTACAGGCAGTC
>VZTY01029217.1:0-25724 GCA_013400935.1 Turnix velox
AAAAAAACCCAAACAACAATCAACACACTGATTTAGCTTTATTCATTAAGAAATTTTGCTTCTGCCTTAACAGATTTTTGCAAGAGAACAGAATAGCTTGTGAGATTGGACTATATTACATCCTTCACATCACTAAGCAGAGGAACAAGAATGCTTTCCTCAGGCTCCTACCAGCACTAGGTAAATCTTTGTCTTGTCTCTATTTTGTAGCCTTTTGCCTGGACAGCCAGGAGGCAAGTAAACCTTAGATGAAAGTGATTCCAGAGTCAAGGATGTAATGTTCTGCCTTTGGCTCTTCTGGTGAGGCCCTGCAGAAGTATTTGGTTTTATCTGCAATTGTGAAACTTTTACGCTGATCTGAGAATTTAGGGATAGTGGCTGAAAGTCAGTAGTTCCTTAGCTCAAAGTCTGCATCAACTATGAGATTAGAGAACTGTTTGGAATGAATCGGAAAAGTTAAGGAGCAGTGGCCTAATTCTGCCACTAATCACAGAAATTGCAGGTAACCAGAAATCCTTTGGACTTGGTGTGATGAAAAGTTTTGTAACAGAACAGGACTGAACACAGCCTTAAATTATTCCCTGGGATTACCTTCTTCACAAACTTCTCTGTGGTGAGTTCCAGGAGAGTTCTGAAGCAATGTTAGGAATTGCACTTCCCAGTAATGGTGGGGCTTTGCTTTTCTTTGAACCCTTTGCTCAACTGTCAGCTCATTTACATGATTTTTCCACTGATAAGTGATTTGTATCTGCTTGCTAAGGGGTCTGAGGAATGCAAAGAGTTGGATGTAGCCATGAACAGAGCATGGTAGAGAAGGATAGCAGCAGACTTGGTGTTTTTTGACAAGAGCAAATTGTTCTGTGATTTCAACCTTGATGGAGATACGGGCTTTGTACATACTCTTCTAACCTCTCTGCTCCCCATATTTTATGTCTGAAAGATCAAAGCCATCTGCCTGGGCTATGTGTTTTTAAGGGAAATCTCACTGCCAAGTTTTCAACAGGAGCAACTGCTCTTTAGTCAGGTTTTGACACATTCACATCAGTCTCAGTCTCTTGTCTCTTTCCTTTCATGCTTTATAGTGGAGACCTTTAGTGACTTGGCCTTCAGTGACATTTTTCTGCATCTGCTCACTGGTAACCTCACTCTACTGGGGGATGAATTTGCACTGGAGGAGTTTTGCACCAGTCTCTTTGATGGCTTCTTTCTCACTGCCTGCTCAAGGTAAATCTGGTTTTCCTCAGGGGAAGTGAGTTCACAGGGTGCCTGAGAGAGGTCACACTGCTTTGAACTACACTTGAATAGTTCTGCAAACTCTCTGTATACAGTGGAATTATTATCCTGCTGCTGCTTTTCTTTAAGGAAAAGCTTATATTTTGCAATAAAATTTTTATCAGCAAATTTTTTCAGTGTTGTTTACGAATTATTGTCTAAACTTTATTAAAAATTGGATTTGCAAAAGACAGTATCTTTCATGTGTTTAGTAGTTTTTGAATATGAAGAGTTAAGTTCAGCTCTTTGCAGTGTCAGCTGCACACAGAAAATGGTATTTGTATTTGTGAAGTCAGTGTAGTTCAAGTGCTGGCCTGCAGATCAGATATCTGACCTTCAGGATGCTTCTCCAAAAGTGGCTAGAACTGCTGTGCTGGTGCTGTTGCCACTTCCTCCTTACATAGAAAAGGATAAATGTCCTCCTGTGGGGAGACCAGCTGCTGCCACATGCTTGTTTGTGCTTAAAATCTTCCCCTTTCTTCTTCATTGTTGCTACACTTAGTCCAGTCCTGTTGAATAATTACATGAATTATTTGAAAGCCTAGGGCAGGGTTAGCACCTTGTTGCACACAGGATACAATTCTCTGGTGGTTGAGAAAATTCTACTAAAGCTGCCAGGCTGTGGGTGTGTGAATTACTCTGCTGGTGTTGCTGTAGCTTTCTTGTTCTCAAGATGTGTTTGTTTATATCTTTAACTCCTCTATAAAATTGCTTTTTGCAGGAAGGAGAATGTACACAGACATGTGCTAAGACTGATGCTTCATCTGCATCACAAAGTGGCACCTGCCAAACTAGAGTCTCTCCAGAAGGCTTTGGAACCCACCAAGCAGGTAAGAAAGGAAGCAGGAGAAAGGGAAAGTCAATTGCAAATGAAAGCAGCTGGCTTTCCAGACCTTGCTTGATGGAACGTGCTTTCCAAGTGTGCCAGCCTGTGTCTTAATTGCCTCCTAACTTCCTCTTCTGGTGTTGGTTTGTGTTAAAACACACAGTGTAGTTGCATACTTAGTGTTGGAGCTAGTGGCAGCTAGAATGAAGCGTGACTCTTCTGTTTTTCCCCTCCCCTGATTCTCATTCTGCAGAGTGGGGAAGCTGTGAAGGAGCTTTATAACCAACTCACAGAGAAACTGGAGCTTCGGAAGCCGAGTCCGGCTGAAGCGACTGAGACTCCCTCCATGGAGCTGCCCTTGCCCACTGTGCCCACTCCAGCCTCACGCTGAGCTGTCTCTGTGGTGCCAGAGGGAGAGATGAACTAAGGGAGTGCTCAGCAGTGTGAAAACCTCTACTGCCTTTCAGCTGTCTCTGCCTGCAGGGTAGAAACAAACAAACAAAAAAGCCACTGAAGCTCTTGCAGCAAAACTTCTGTTTACCCATATCACTGGCTCCTGCTGGTTAGAAAACTCTGTGTGCAGTGCATTGCAAAGGTGTTGTTTTCTAAATGATAGCTGAGTGTCTTCTTGTAGATCAAATCTGTCTATACCTTTTTTTTAATTATTATTCCAGAAAGAAAATGTGTATTTTTAAGCTTGGTGTCTGGTGTTTTTAAACTCTACTTTGAGAAGCGATCAATGAGTGTTTAATTCCATTATGGTTGAGTAGGCAGACTAACCTGAGCTTTCTGTGTTCATTAGTTTGCTCCTCTGGGTCTTTGGAGAATGTGGTCAACTGAAGGAAATGTCAGAAGAGATAAGCTCCACTGATACAATTTCCCATTTGAGGTTCTAGCTCTTTCGGTGTGTGGTTTAGACAGGCTGCATTAGTCAGGGATTCCTCTCCTTCATGTTTCTGGAAATGACGATTGGATTTTTTCCCCTTTGCCCCTTTTTTCCTGTGACTTGAGCACTCCCAGTTCCAAGTCATGTCAGTGAGATTTTTCCGTTTCCTATAACCGTGTCCACAAAAAGAAAGATGATGAAAGAGTCAGTATTTAAATAGAGATGGAAATCCCACACAAAGCTGCTGACTCCCTCTTTTCTTGCTTTTCTTCCTCCTGAGTTCTCATAAGGAAAGTGACTGCCACCTCTCTTCTTCACCTTAGTGCTTTGCTTCTCCCTTTATGCAGGGACTGGTCTCTACCTTGTGGGAGAACTGGGAAGACGGGTTGTGTCTGTGTATGTGACAAGGGCACTATCCTCAGCCCACACTGCCTTTGTGCACCTTAACCCAGGGTCAGTATTGCCTTTGGCAGGCTCTCAGCAGTTCTGGCATCTAACTTGCTGGGAACAGGAACTGGGTATTACAATCATGTCTTACTTGCTCAGCTTTGTTTTTCAAACTGTTGAAGCTGCCATGGCAACTCACACAAAATAACATCCCACGCTGCTGGCGGCCCTTTTGCAATAAACCTCCTCAGGCCCATTGCTCTGCTTAGACTTTAAGGTTATTTTAGGTTTCTTTTGGCGATTCTCTCTATCACTAAGGGTTTCCCTTTATATACCATGTGCTAACTAGGTGTTATGCTGTAAGAAAATTCTTTTTTTTTCATCATCACTCCATAGCTCTTGTGTGAGTGGCCCCAGCCAGGGTGCAGTGCTGTGGGTACACACTAGAGGGAGGTACCTCCGCAGTGGCCCTGCCTGTCCCATGGCTGCTTGAAATCCCTGGAACTGCTTCCTGGTGACATCTATGTCACAGTTTGTCTTCACAACAGGGGTGTGATGTGATACATGTGATATAGGTAAAAGCTGTGTATTCTGTCCAGACTTGCCATAACTGACTAGGAAGTGAATTTTTGCTACGAATTTGAGTGAACTTAAACAATCTGGTCCTGTGTATGAGCTGTTCCTGATAGATCAGAGTAACCAATAGACCACAGAGGTTCTTCAGGCTTTTTGGATGGTAAACATTGAACTGCAGCTTTACATTGAACTGTGAAACAAGCAATTTGGATTGAGCTCAGTCAGAAGATCGACAGAGCACTGTAAATGCAAGAGTCAATAGATGGAGCAGCCGGTTCCTGAGACCTGTGCTGAGGAGGATCTAGGTCGTATGTGAAACTTGTAGAAAAGCCTTGAGAGGTGAACACTGGTCCCTGGTGATGGCTGACAACTCTCCATCTTCAAAGAACTGGCCACTCTGGCAGGGCAGTGTGCAATGGAAGCAGGTAAGTGAGTCTTTCTGGCCTGATGGAACTTCTGCTGTAGAGAAAGCATGAAGTGCCCCGTGTCACCTTTATCTGGTGTGAGTGGGATGTCAAACCAAGGCATGATGTGACCATCACCCTGCTTGTCCTGGGCTGTTGGGGGTCCTGAGTGTCCCCTGGTGCTACCTGAGGGTAGGGTGACACCTCTGTCTTTGGTTTACTGCTGGTTTTTGGGTATCAACGCATCTTTTCCTTTGGCAGATGCACATCCTCTCCCTGACCATTGTGAGCTCAGATGTGCCCAACCTTGAAAAATCTTCCTGCAGCTGACTAGGGGATTTATCCAGGAGGAAAGAGAGAGGAGCAGTGGGAGAGCAGTAAATTCCTTGCATGCAAAGCCACACCATAACCTGGCCACCAGGAGGAAAACACTGGTGTGGTTCTTGAAGATGTTCCAAGTATTTTGGTGACATCTACCCTTGTCCTGCTTGGCTGTAAATATGCTTGGAAAGAATGTGAGCATTTTACCTTAAAGAATAGAGGCATTTTAGTGCTCCTCTGCAACTTAGATGCCCACTTTCCCACCAAAATCCATCCAATTTACGCATTTAAACACTGGACTTTGATAAGGGACAGTGTGTTCACCCACTGCCTTTAGAAGTCACAAAGATTTAGTTATTTTCTCTCGTTCCTCCATTGCTCTGAAGCAGTGGGAGGACAGTAAGGAAACTGGGAGCTTGGCAGGTGAAGGACAGCTACTGCTGTGAGAGTATTAAGGAAGGAGTCGTTCTGAGGAACCCTTGGGTTTTGCTGTGGCTGTGGTAGGGTCATTAGGGATGCAGTGAGGAACTCCATCATACCAATTTCCACCCAGAAAAGGAAGGAAGCCTTGTGTTGAAAGGGAGGGCTGGATTCTGAGAGCCTGCAGCTGCTGTGGTCTCCAGATCAAACCTACGCTGGTGGCAAAGAATAGCCATGGAATCAGCTGCTTGCAGTGCACTGGTTGCCATCTTCTGCTTTCCAACCCATTTTTTTACAGGTAGTCCCAGAAAAGCCACAGCTGGGACCCTGTTCAGGTTCAGGTCTGCTGGGCTGTGACTCAAAGGGTAATAAGAAGTGGGATGCAGCTCTGGGGAGGCATTGTTGCATGTCCTCACAAGACTGAATGCTCAAAAGCATCTACTTGTTGGCAGAACACTTTGTTCTTCGTGCTGTGGTCAGTGGATCCATCACAGGTTGTGATGGAGATGGCTGGAGGGAAGATGAATGAAAAAGTCTGGAGCAGATGCTGCACAGCAGAAAGCTGAACTTTTACTCCCCAAGATCCTTTTCTGGGGAAGCTGCTGTGTGGTTCAGGCTTTATGTTTGCCTTTAGGTTAATTACAGTGAACTGGGCATAGTTGGAGACTTGGTACATGATGTCCCCTCCAAGTGAGCTTCCTGGGGATTAATGTCTTGCTTTGACTGTGGAAGAGTTGCGTCTGGCCCAGAAAATTAATAGATGGGAAATATCTTGCAAATTCCTTTTTCAGAGTAGTTTGGCCACGTGAGGCTGGAGAACAGACCACATATTTCCTGTAGGTAAAGGTACTTGTAACAGCTCTAGATGCTATTTTAGACCTCCATCATTGAGGCAGTGTCTCAGCTGAAGGGAGATGTTGGGAGATGACCACTGTTAGAGCTGTGTGGGACAAGGGTGATGCCACAGCCTGTGCCCCAGGGCTCTGGGCTTCTCCCAGAAGCAGAGAAGACTCCACAGCACTAGGTGATTTAGAGAGTTTTTGACCTTTCTTGCAGTTTTGATGAATGACACACAGATGTGTTGTACAGAGGTGAGAAGCCTGTCCTGGCACACAAATGCTTTTATGAACACAGCTATCGGGAGAGTGATGTCTTGATGGGGCAGCTTTTCAGTAGGAGTAAGTATTTCTGCAATCACTGTTGCAGCTCTGATAGTTCCCACTGTGACCACAAAGCTCTCTGCTTCCTCTATCTTAATTTCCCCATCAGGCTCCTTTGTTAACAAGAGCTGAGCTCAGCAGTGCTTCTGGACCACTCCAAGCTCTGTCCATGTGGTTCACCCCAGAGCCAGGCTCAGCATTAAAAACAAGGGACAAGTCAGCTTCTCAGAACATCAGGTGGGTGTGAAACAGGGATTAAGGGCACCTCCACCCAAGCTGATGTCACATCAACAAGCTGAGAATACATCAACTTGGTTTCAGCCCTATGGTTACGCCAGATGTTGTCATTCACGGGAATCCTCTGCTCTTCCCAAGGTCCTCTCTTTGCTTCTTGCCCTGGGGCACCTGGCACTCGTTGCTCTCTTTAAACTCTGCTGTTTTCTCCTCTCCCTTGTCTGTCTCCCACAGACCAAGCAGTGTCAATAGCAGAGACCTTTCTCATCTAGGCGAGGGCAGATACCTGAACACTTTCCTCCAGCTGGGTCCCTGAGAGATGCTGACACTCGGTGCTTTTATGGCCAGGACATTTGCTGGTGCCCTGCGTTGGTGACTTGGCGGGGTGGAGAGGGGTGTGATGTGTGTTCGTGTGTGCTCAAGCCCCAGCTCCCTCTTCCTTTAGAGCTGAATTCCCCTGCCTGGGGGCAAGGCACAGCTCACCTTGGGGTGTGGAGGGACCTGGGGCTCAAACACTTTGTGAGCAGCTTCTTTTTGACAGTGGTCAGTCGTGTGTGCTGGGAAACCTCTTAAAAACTGCCTGGTTTATATGTCAGCCCCTAATCATAAGATTTTTTTGACAAGACAAACCTTGGAAGTTTCTTGCTTTCTGGGAGAATCAGTTTTTAAACCTGGCTAATTCCACCCTTCATAGTGCAAGGAGGGCCACTGATGGATAGAGTAGTGTCCATTAATATTTGGAGCGCATACTGGACTGGAGGGAGCACCTCCCTTTTGAGGACAGGCTGAAGGAGATGGGGTTGTTCAGTCTGGAGAAGAGAAGGCTCAGGTGAGACCTCATAGAAGCTTGTCAATACCTGAAGGGGGCTACAGAAAGGCTGGGGTAGGACTTTTTAATAGGGTACAGGATGGCAGGACTAGGAGTAATGGGCGCAAATTGCAGGAGGGGAGATTTAGACTGGATATAAGAAAGATGTGCACGACAGTGAGGGAGGTGAGACACTGGAACAGGTTGCCCAGAGAGGTCGTGGATGACCTCTTCCTGGATGTGTTTAAGGCCAGGCTGGACAAGGCACAGAGCAACCTGGATTAGTGGGACGTGTCCCTGCCTATGGCAGGGGGGTTGGAACTAGATGATCTTTAAGGTCCCTTCCAACACAAACCATTCAATGATATTAAAGACAATAAGGTCAGTTCAGTCTGAAGAAAAACTTAACAGAAAGCAATTCAACCATCTGTGTGGGTGAATTTTGACCTGCTGGACCCACAAGGGGAATCTGCTGAGCAGGATGAAGCTGAACAACTGGGTGCAGTGAAACCAGCTTCTTTCTTGTGAAATGATTGCACAAGGGGCAAAGGCACTTCAGCTGGGCCGAGGAGAGTCCATGTGTCTGTGTCTCCTGATCAGTGAGACCTGTGCTCAGGGCAGAGAAAAAGCAGCAGAACTGGGTCTAGAAGTGAGTGCTGATGTCTTTCTCTTCTTTTCTGGGTTCTGTGAATGTCAGGTCAATGTCAAGGAAGGAAGGATGGTAATTCCTATCACCAGCCATCCTGTTTGAGTCAGAACAAACCTTTGCTGGTTCCTCTGCTGTTATCATAGAAAACAAGTCCAGAACTCGGGCAACTATTACTATAATTAGTAGCTTTTAATATTTTTTTCCCTCGGACTAGCATCAATTAGCTGTGCCAAGGCTATGTTGGCTGATCAGGGTTAACAGAATTAAAAAGCAGCGAAATGTTTAGAAAATCCTAGTGTTGAGTCATTAGCAATCTGGTACAAAGAAGTCTTGATGATTAAGAGTGCAAATTTCATATTGCCACTCTTTCAACAACATGTGTAGGTAGAAGCAATTAAAAATCCTCAGAAGAAATACATCTCGGAGTGTGTTCTTTGTCATTTATTAGCTGTTGACTTGGATGAGGCTATGGAAGGTGCTGACAGGCTCTGCAGTAATTCTTTTTCTTTTTAACTCTGAACATACATTTTTTTCTGTCCAGTTTTAAAGCTGAAATTTGCTTTCTTCTGACTCTGTTGGCAGCTGTATTCCCACTTTCTCTGATGGTTCCAGATCTGTTGGACTTCTCCTGAGCTTAGGAAGGAGACTCTGCATTGGATGAAAGAGGAAAGAGAGAGATGGCTTCTCAGGAGAATTTCTTCCTCTGAATTGCATGTGAAGCTTCATTTAAGATCTCAGGGTCATTGGGTCAGAGTAATTACTGACTTGTAAATCATTGCCTGGGTAGCAACAACAAAACAACTGGTCCAGTAGGTCACCGCCTGTTACCAACCCACGTACTGCTTCAGATGAGCACCAGGATCTCCATTTAATCGCTAATGAATAATCATATAATTACAGAGGACTTTTTATGAGCAGGCTCCTAGAAGAGCAGCCAAAGGGCAGAGCAGAGAATCTGTTTTCCATCTCACCTGTGCCACTGGGATGTATTCATGTTCTTTGGCTGAGGATAAGTGTGTGGTGATGCCAAAGCACCCCTGCAGCTCACAAGGTCCTGCTATGGGTGTTTGAAGACACCATATACTGGGATTACAGAGCTGCACCATACCTTGGTGGAGGTACTTCCATTTGCATGTGGTGGTGTCCTGACTGCTACCTGTGGGGGATCACTGTATCTTTCAGAATTTCAAACAATGATCTAATGGCCTATGGGAGGGGTTGCTTGGTGTGATCTTTCAGTTTGGCCTGCTTGAGGGGGGTTTGATATTACCACCAAAGCTAGGCCAGACTGCTTTGAATCCCAGAGTCCACTTTTTGGGATTTTTTTCTGTCCTTCAAAGCCTGACTGAGTCCCATGCTCTCTGTTGTTGTCTCCAGTCCTCCTTCCTTCTCACTTCAGGCTTGGGGAACTTTTATTCACACCACTTCTTCACACAGCCTTCATCTATATCTGACCTACTTGTCATTTTTGTAGAGTTGTATGGAAACAGAAAGGGAGAGAGATGACATATCTAAGGAGTGCTGGCTCTTAATTGAAACCATTCTCAGAATGACTGACAACCTGAGAAGCAGATCAAGGCTGTGTTCTGCAGGTAAGGTCTGTTTCAGCCTTTAGATGCCTGTTATATGGTAGTTTTGCTTATTTTATTGGCATAGCTGTCCTGTAATGAAGACTATCAAAGCGTGCAACAGCCTGGTTAATATTTGCTCCAAACTTCACCAGTGAGTCTGGTAACTTCTCGACTCTTCCCGTGGGCTGTCTGCACAGATTGGAGAACTCACACACAATCTTCCACCAAACCTCACAAGGACAACCCTGAAGTTCCAGCACAGACTTGTGGGGCAGAGGGCGGGGAACACCTGCAGCTTCCTGTGGGATCTCGGGGCACCCCATGTCTGTGAGGTTCTCGTAACCCCACACCCCTCAGCTGCCAGAGGGACCGTTCAGCACCACGGCCAGTTCCTGCTCTCCCGAACTGGGCTCCAACCCTTCCAGATCCTTCTTCTCAATCATTTCTCCAACAATTTCCACTTTGTTGAGGAGCCACCGACCTGTTTGAAAACCAACAGCTGGAATGAGAGATGTTGGCTCTGACAATGACCCACAGCTTGTTGGCTTTTTTTACCTGATCTGTTATTAAGGACGATTTTTTTTTTAACCAAACATTGTATGTTGAAGTTCAGGCAACTTTTTGTAGGCTCAAAAACGTTTTTAGACCTAGGAAATATTTATTTGAAAATAGAAGATGGTAGAAAAGCAGAGACAGTCTGTTCTCTGTTGGGATTTTAAAAGGAGCATTAGTCAATCGAGCTGTAATGTTCCACAACAGAGTTTTAAAAACACTTTTGTATTCATAAGATGGAGCAACTGATAGAAACCCAGTAAGTTGGAATGAATTATCCTGCCACTCTTACTCCAGTAATTTCTCTCTTTGATTTTGTGTAAAGAGCTGCTCTTCTCTGAACAAAAGAGTCACGTTGTCTTTACTCATTAAAAATTGCATGTGCATGAAATATCAGTGTTTTCTTCAGTCTAAAATCCCTCCCTGTGTATGACTTGCACCATACATCAGAACCCATTTCCTGCAGCCTGGCAACTCTCTCTGTTACTATAGGAACAGCTCCACTATCCTGTCTTGGAGAACCTCAACTATTCCTGTTTTCATCGCTGCTAGAACACCTCCAGCCTTTGCTTGTTTCATTCACTTGCTCACTCCCATCCACGAGATCTTCTCCTCCCACTTTAGAGAGTTACTCAGCACTTCTGGACTCAAAAATGAGCAAACATTAGTTAGCTGAAGGAAAGTCACATGGAACTTTGAGGTACTTGTTTAACTGGGACATTGATACCGCCATTGGGTTTACTTAATACGCAATTGTACTGTGTAATTAGCATCCTATAAATGTGCTTAATAAAAAACTATAAAAATCTCTGGCTTCCGGACACTGATCTGCAAATATACACCAGAGGGCAAAAGTTTCTGAGAGATGTCTAACCTCAAGTGTTGAGCCTACAGATAAAGTAACCTGAGTTAGCTGAGGCTTCCTCATGGTAAGTTTATGGTGAGAATTTGTATTATGGGACAGTCACACCTGAACTTGAAGAACTTCACTGACTGGTGTGTTGGAGAAGCTGTGTGTTAGAAAGCAAGCCTGGTGGTCCATGTGTTGGAGCAATGGAGTTGAAGATCATGAGGGTGGCTGTATTTGCCTCTCATCTGGGCCTCCTCTTCTGTGCTGAATGGTCACAGCTCCATCAAGAAAAGCTAGGTTCTTCCATCTGGTTTTTACCTTCTAGATGATCCTGATAAATTAAGTCATTATTAAGGGCTCATTGTTTTTACTTATGGAAAGGTTTCAGTGGAATAATATGAATTTTGAGTAAGATGATCTTAGAAACACATTTTTGAGTGGACGTTGTTTTGTTCAAAATAAATCTAGGTTGTATTTCTGCCTTGCTAAAATTACCGGGAACTTGTACTGCATAGTCTCCTGGGGCTCTCCACAGGGGAAAAGAAGGGAGAGACTGATGGGATCTGGTTTCATAACCAGATCTCACTTGTGTATGGTCCTATGCTGCTAAACAGAGTTTGAGGGACTTTGTGGTGAGGGTGATGAAACACCGGAACAGGTTGCCCAGAGAGTTTGTGGATGCCCCCTCTCTGGAGGTTTTTCAGGCCAGGCTGGACAAGGCACTGAGCAGCCTGATCTAGTGGGACGTGTTCCTGCAGAGGGGTTGGAACTAGATGATCTTTAAGGTCCCTTTCAACACAAATTATTCTATGATACTGTGACTGGGAGAGGAGCTGTGGCATGGGAAGGACTGTAAGCTGGACACCAAGATTTTCCTGCTTATCAGTAACACCACTGGAGCCTTCCTGCTGGAGAGGCAGCAGCTGAAGGTTTAGGTAAGGCACACTAACCTGGAGATAAAATAGGAGCGTGAGTAAAGTGAGCAGAAGAACAGATTTCTCAGCTGCAAAACATTGGGCGAGACTCACAATCAACATTGGCTGATCACAGCCCCAGATCCTGAGCTGCTGGGAAGAGACAGCGTGAAGATTCCCTAGTCATTGACTGGGGGGTTTAATTTATTCTTGCAGCCAGACAGTGCTGCCGTTGCCGGCTGGTGGGCATGGCAGCCAGCTCCCCCCCCACCGCCAAGCCAAGGGGCGCTGCTGGAGCAGTGCTGCTCCTGTCATCAAAGTGTAGGAAGATGATGGCTGCGGAGTAACGTGGACAAAGCAGAAGTGAGAGGGAGACAAAGCGGATGGAGTCTCAGAAGATGTGATCCACCCCGTTAAAGGAAGCGTCTGTAGCCTCCGCAGCTGTGTTTATGCTGCTCCACACAATAGGCACCAGCCTCTCATCCCCCACGGGGGATTTTTTTTACAGCGTTAATTCACTCTGCACAAAACCCAGACTGCAAGGCTCTTCAGCAGCGACCTTTCCATCCCTCCAGCTCCCTGCCTTCCCGAGAGAGAGCCCTGCACCCCTCTGGCTGACCTCCCCACTGCTCTCCATCAAATGTCACCTGTACCAAATGAAGCAGACCCTGAAGTGCCACGAATGGATCCCAGGATTCTTATTTTCCTCCTCTATGTGATGATCCTTCACGAGCTGGTGAGTGGCTGGATGGAGTACCAGAAGCAGATAGCCAAGCCGAAGAAGCAGGCGGGTCCCATTTGGTCTTCTAGGTGAGTTATTGCTTCTAAGGTGAAGGGCTCAGGTAGGGTTTTGTAGGGAATGATGCCTTTTGTGTACCTATTATTGGTCCTTATAGGCATGTGCATGTGTGTATCATCTGTTGTGTATTAAAGCACAGAGGTAGGATTAAGGTCTGTTAATCTTTTGATCCTGTATTGTCTGAACATACTGTGCATTTGACACACTCAAAGATACATATGTCTATGATTTGGGTTGGGAATTTTTTTTGGGAAAATATCCTGTACCTCAGCAGATTTCCTATGACTCAGTTTCCCAACCAGCACACCTGGAAGAGCAAAATGTGGGTAGCACAGGGAATGATGCTTCGTGCATGATATTCATCAATGAGCCACAAACCTCCAGAGACTTTGCAATCAGAGTATTTCATGTTAAATCACTAGCGTGCATGTCACTACCTCACTGCCTCCTCCCACTCTCTGGGCTGTGCCCACTACACTAATCCTCCCTTTTTTGATACCAAACAACAAAAATAAGCTGTAGAAATACGGACATAAAAGAAAAACACTGCATGTCCTTAAAATTCAGATGTGTTTCTGCAAATGTTGTTCATGCATTGTTCACTTGTAGTAATATTTGGTGTAATTATGCTGTTATTGTTGGGGTCTTATAATGAAAGATATCTTGGCTTTGTGGTTAGAGACTCATGCCCCAGGACCCAAAATTCCCCTCCTGTGGGATCTCAGGCAACGGCACACCAACACCTCACATCTTCTTTGGACATAAAAAGATGCCTGTGACCCAGTTTGCTCAGGAGCTGACAGCTGCAGCACGAGTGCGCAGAGCTTACAGCCCCCTCCTGATCCTAATCCTCTGCTGGGCACAATCCCAGCCCCAGTTCCAGTCCTGCTGTGCTTGATGCTGCTTATACACACCCCAAAGGGGTCTCCAGAGCACCCTCTGCTTCCTGAAAATCAGTCCTAGTGGATATCAGCCCCTTTGCCTGCAAGTCAGGGATAAATCTTCTGTCTGAATTTCCAGGGCAGGGAGCTGAGCTGCACCTGGCACTGTCTTGGACAAGTGAAACAATTTGTGTTGGAAATGCAGCCATGGGTTGAGACAGCTCTGGCACAGAAATAACCTCAAAGCCATGGGCCTGGCTGGATGATAATTAAGGTTAGAGGCAGATTTCCTGGCTGTCTTCAAGGAAGGGTGCAGGGGGAGGTGTTGGACAGTGACTTGCACGGAGGTCTGAATCACAATGCTGGCAGAAAATCTGATAGAGTCATTTTATTTACTAGAGGCCACCAAAAAACTCACATCAAGCAGATTGGATAAAGTCCTAAAGCTGATAATATTATTTGAAAGATCTGTTATAGGCTGCCATCAAACCAGCCTTACCTGGGGAGGCAGGACAAAGCTGGATGGCTTGTGCAGTGCCCCACACCCTGGGGCTATCCCAGCCACCTGCATCAGAGCTCTGATGAGCTCCCAAGGCCAAGTTTCCCAAGTGCTGAAAGCACACCAGGAGCCAAATGATCATCCTCTAGTATAGACTTGGGCTTAGAAAATGCTCAGAAATGCTTGTCACAACTGTAGCCTGGCTCTTCAAAGGGTTCAATATGGCACCAGCATGGAAGCAGGAAGCAAGCCATGCTGTCAGCTTTGCTTTAATTGACAGAAAGTGTCTGCACACCCACACCAGATTGAAGGCAGAGATCTGGGGCACTCAGCTGAGCTCAGCCCTGGTGTCAGCAGCAGAGGAACCTGATGGCTGCTCCCACCATCAGCTGCCATCAAACCACTGTGCTCTGTGAGGAATCAGATCCCAAGGGTATTGATTTTAGGAAGGATTTGCAGGCATTACCAAGGAAGTGACTCCAAACCTTTTGGGGAGAGCTTAAAGCTGAGATAACAGCAAGGCAGATCTTGGAGAAGATGTAAGGCCACCATCCTTCCCAGCACAGCCTGGAACTGGGCCAGCGTTTAGAGGTAAAGCTTTGTCTTCTGCTATAGGGCTTGAGCTGCCACCTTTCCAACCTATTAAAAGTAATTAACTCGGAAACCAATTAGTTATAAAGCAGCAAGCTAATTAGGACATGGGAGGGCTGTCTCTTGACCATAGCCTCAACACAGGGAGGGATTTCTGGGCTTTTCTTCCTTTTGTGGATATTGGATAGTAACAGGCTCTGTTGTAAAGCAGCTTTTTCTCACATTCACAGCTTTCCCCCAGCTCTGTCATCCTCTGCTCCTGGTGTGGCTGGCGGATCCCCCTCCCGGCCTCCATTCATCAGCTGCTGCTGCCATCCCACATCACTCCTGCTCCCTGCCAGCCTCCCCTCTCTATCCCCTTGCACTGCCTACAGGCACGGGGGGAAGTGATATCTGGGTGATTGTTATTGATAAAGCCACTGGGGACGACAGGAGGAAAGTCTCTGAGCAGGATCTAGGAATAGGAAAGGTCTCTAGTTGCCAGCCCCAGAGATCACCCCTGCATTGCCTTTCCTGCAGGGACAGGGAGGGAACATGTTTAAACTGTTCTGAATTTCACTGCAAATTCCAAGAGACCTTGTTGTGCCAATAGTTACCCTCTGCACTGGCAAAATGTGCAAGGTCACTGTATCAGTCCTCAGCAATCTTTGTTTCACTACACGTGTGAAGTGAAAGTGTTAGGCAAGAGAAACAACTGTGATGTAGCTCCTAGGAAGAGCAGAAATGCCCAGAGCAAGTAGTTGAAAGTATTAAAACATCCCAGAAGAGCCTGAGGTGAACAAGACCCACTGTTTCTGCATCTGAGCCAGCTCTGCTGGACTGTCCTGAGCATTTCTGTACGTGGAGGGGTTGATTGCAGGGTGGTAGGTTCATGGTGTGGTTGTTCAATCACTGAATAATCCCCAAGAGAACATGGACTGTGACAAGGGTGACAAAGCCCCAAAGAAGCATGAGATGTGCATGTTGTTTTGTTTAGTGGTTGCAAAGAAAACTGACCAAAGATATTTGAAGGACTATGTTCCTGTTCTGGCAGGGGGATTGGACTAGAGGATTTCGTGAGATCCCTTCCAANGAACCTTGAGCATCAGTATCTGCTGCACGACCCAGCACTGGTCCTTCCCTCAGCAGCAGCAGTGGTGAACACCATTCTGCTGATCAAAATTTCCTGTTCTTTTAGGAGCCTCCACTAGATGCAGGAGGTGTGTCCTGGCTCTGACCCACACCAGTAACGGTGTCTCACTTTGTTCCTCACTAGCACCACCACCAGATCAAACCACTCCAGTTTCTCCAGGCCTCTTGTCCACTCTGTGCGCCGGGAGAGGTACAGGGACTGGAGGAAACCAGGGCGGATCATCCGGAAAGCGTGAGGCTGCATCTGCTGGGGAGACCTGAGGGGAGATTACTGAGCCACAGGCAATCATCCCTCATGAGATCTGCACCAATTCACCACCTTGCCACAGCAGCAGCACAAGAACATCCTCCAGGCACCATTATCTGCAACCTGCAGCTTTCTCATCTGCCCTCAGCCTGGCATGAGGAGAAGGAACTAGTCACTTCCTCCTGGGATCCCATCCCTGTGTATTTAGGAGCCAAGGTGGAGACATCTCTGAGAAAGAACAAGCTCTTTCCTCCTGAGAACCTGTCCATGCATGGTGACGAGATGGGACACAGACACTTCAGACAGTGGTGGGATCACTAAAGATGCGATGAAGCTTTTGCCACCCAACACAGTGAAGTGACTTTTTCTTTCTTCTTCCCAAAGGATCGAGTAGATTTTTTGGTGGAAGAATGAGATTTGCTACTGCACGGGCAACACTGGGAAGCCTCCAAATTATTTCAGTCTCCTCTCATTCCACCCAAGAACTGCATGGCTGGTAAGAAGCATTTCCTAGAGTGACTGGAAAGTCTTTTGTGTCCAGTTTGTCACTGTTCCCAGAAGGACTTCACTCCACTGGAGGAACCAGAGGTCGCAGCACTTCAGAAATGCTGGCTCCCCATTAAGTCTCATTCCCTGGGAGTCTGTAATTTTTTTTCTGCTTTTCTTCACCCTTGTTTAATGAATTCCCCAAACCAGTGACTCAGACTTTTGCCACCAAAATGCAATTTACTGCAATGGCCTCATGATTAAATTTCTTTGGAGCATTCCCAGCAGTCAGGCTAAATGTAAAAGTGAGTTTCTAATGAGAAAAGGGGAAGGGAATCCAATACTGCTCTTTTGTTACAGACTGTGATTTAGGCATAAAATTAGATTTTAGAGGCAAAAGTCAGTTGTCACATCCTGCCACCTCACATAGTGGGTGTGCATGGGGTGGGAATCACTGAGCACTGGAAGGATTCTGACACCGAGCTCCTGACAGCAAATGGCCACAGCCAAACTCATGCCTTATTTGCTGAACACCATGTTTGGCTCAAACACAGCCTGTTTTCTCTCATTGCCAACCATTTATAACCCTGACTCAGGCTCCCAGACGCATCACCCAGCAGCAGATATGGAAGGGAGTGGGAATGGATTATGCATTCATTATCCAGAAGTAGCCACCAGCCACATTTGTGCACTTGTCTGCTGCTCAGCTGTCTGCAAATGGTTCCTCTTGGCTCATGCTGTGTTTGCTCAGTCACCCATGGTGAAGTCACCTGACCCAAGGAAGAACTCTGCACTGGGGCTTCCAGACCCCTGTGCTGCACAGAGAGGAAGTGAGGGGCTGGGATTCTTCTCCTCCAGAGTTAGACATCAAAATAAAGCTGGGCCAACCTTGCTCTTGGAGTGTCCAACCCAAGGCAGGCTGGATGTCCACTGTTAGGGGAGATGAAAGTTTTGCCCTGGGAGATGAAGTTCATTCCTTGTTTTCAGCTATTTTTGGAAAAGAAGATAGAAATAGTGATAAACGCTTCCTGCATATTTCAAAGGGTCCCTGCAAAGATGTGCCTCAGCTCTGTGACACTGTGGCTATTTCCCAAGGCTCTATCCACTGCTCTATCCAAATATGTGCAGGTAAATCCACAACAACCAATGGAGAAAGTGACAGAAGGAAAAATATTCAGAAAGCATTTCTGAGTGGTGGGGGGGCTTTTCTTTCCTTGAGTTGAGGCTGTCCTGGTCTTACAGGGGACATGCAGCTAAATTATATTCTCTTTGCTTTTCTGCCATGGTGTGTGGGAATTCGCTGTTAGCTCTTCCTGTGCAGAAAGTAAATCAATGATTGAAGTGAGGCAGGGTAGGACTGACCTCACTGCACAAGGTGGGTTCCCAGCCTCAATGGGACAGATGGACCTAAGCAGGGACAGACAGACAGGAATGGGGCAGGTACATGTCCTCCCTGCTGCACCTTCAGGGCATGGTGAAGGGACAGGAATGCCTTGCTCTGCTGATCACATGCTGGATTTATTCCTGTAAATATCTTCATGTTTACATCCAATAAACTCTTTTACATATATGGTGTTTTGATTTTCTTCATTCTTTTTCAGGCCTTGTCTTTCTCTCTACTGGTTTTCATTTTCCCAGTCTGGAAACCCACAAAGGTGATGGCTGGAAGCCACTCTCAGGAGACAGCTGGGGGTGTAAGGCATGATCCAGGCTTTGATACTGGATTTATTGCAAAAATGTTTTTTCTCTTGTCCTTTATGCAGAGGAACACATAACTGCAAATCAATTTTGGTTTGGGTAGTTGTAGGCTTTGCTTTGGTTTATTTGTGAATACTCAAGTTGCTCTGCAGCTCTGTTGGAGAAAGTCCTGCCCAAGAAAAAAAAACCCATGAGGAGAATGCATGATGCCACAGCCTGACATCCACCAGTCTTCAGTAGTGTGGACCTCCAGTGACCTGTGGGAGCAGAGCAACACAACAGCCTGAGCCCTGACCTGCAGGGGCTCACCTTCAAGCATAGACAAGGGTGACCAGCTTCCATCTATTAGCTGAGGTAAGATAAGTCCCTTTGGAGCTTGGGGTCTGATTCTAGACTTTCATCCCATTTTACCCTTTTCTGGGCATTTACCACCCGTGTGGGGGAGGTGGATGACACTTCAGTGAGGAAGTGCTGAGCCATGACGCCATGATACACAAGAAATTACTTTGAACAGGAACCCCTGAAACACCACCCTGTGAACTCTAGCCACAGAGCTAGCCACACAAACAGCACAGCCACTGCACTCAGCTGTGCTCAAAGAAATAGCCTCGCTTGTTTGCCCCCAAAATAAACCCCAAATGACCACAGCAGTGACTGTAAACCCAGCTGCAGCCCCTCACCCTTCTCTGCACTCCACAGTGTGATGGAAGGAAGTCACCTTATGTGGCTTCAGATAGTGTTAGATGGAGTCCCGGGGGTGGGGGAATTGTTGGCTTTTCTCTAAATAGATTCTGTGGGCTGGAGACTTAACACTAAATCACACTTTACTTGGGAACTTCCCTTCCAGCCTAAAACTGTTCTGAGAATTTTCTAATCCTTCTATGGCGAGGCAGAAAAAGTGCCAATCACCCTGGTGCTGGCTGCTAACAGCAGTTTTCGGAGAGGTTTTTAAAGCTTCAGGGTTTTAGTTTGAGAGTAGCAGAGCCCTGGCACAGGCAGTCCAGAGAAATGGTGGAGCCGCCATCTGTGAAGACATTTCAAACCAACCTGGACATGTTCCTGTGTGACCTGCTCTGGCTGGGAGTTGGTGGAGATGGTCTCCAGAGGTCCCTTCCAACCCCTGTGATTCTCTTTTTCTGTGACAATCCATAGAATAACCTTCCTGCAGAGACTGTTTCCATCTCATCACATATTGTTCACTGGGACTGGGCTTTCCCACTGGGATTTCACCCTCTGGTCTTTTAGCCTCCGGTACGGCTGTTGTCCTGCTTTACGAAGCAAAGAGTTTGTACAAGTCAGTGTACAACTCACTGGAGGCAGTGAGCTTCTTGAGCTGGGCTTGGACCAGAAATTTGCAAGGGTCAACACGTATATCAGCAAAGCCCTTGGGGGTTTTCTTTGCTTGGGAAAAAAGCAGGGCCACAGCTTCATAAACCAATATTTTCTGACCTAGAATATGATATTCACTTGGAAAATTTGGTGTGATTCAGGGGCCTTCCTGTTCACACCTTATGATCCCACTGCAGCTTTTACTGAGCCAAACCAAGAAACAGCACTTCAAACCTGCTGGAGTCAAATGCTGTGGCTGAGGTATTGGCCTGGTACAAACTGGAGAGCTGAAGCCCTCCACTTGGTGTCAAATTTGGCTTTTGAGGTTATAGCTACTCAGTGTCTATAGAACCTGCAAACTCCAGCTGACTGCCCAGCACACCCTGTGAGACTCTGTTGCTGCAGTTGCTGATCTGCTGGAACTCCATCAGTTTATGGGAGTGGTGTCACCTCAAAGCTTCCTGCAGCAGCTGGACCCCAGTGCTTGGTGGATACAAGCTGCATTTCACCCTCATCCTTGACTGTGCTTCAATCACCAGCACTGAGCAGCCAGGTCTAGCGGGAGGTGTCCCTGCCCATGGCAGGGGGGTTGGAACTAGATGATCTTTAAGGTTCCTTCCAACCCAAACTGTTCTATGATTCCATCTCCCAGACCACCCCTTAGTGAGAGCAACCCTAGAGACTCCGGCTTTTCAGCTGCTGCTTTTCCTGCCTGCAGCTCTCTCCCGGCTGTTTCAGTTTCACTATCAAGATCTCCTTTCCAGTCTATAACCACCAAAGCCTTTTCCTGCTCATCGGTTTTTCTTCTCTTGTTGAGTCTGGAGGAGCTTGGGTGCTTCTGCTGTTCTGTCACCAGCTGCATTACAGACTGAGCCTTGTGGGGGAATAGGGTAAGTCTCCCCTGTGGCTGTTTTATTCTATTTTAACAGGAATAAAGTTCTGAAAGAAAAACTCTCCATGGATGTGATCCTATGCGATATTGTTCAGGTTTCATAAGGCTGAAACAGGTAATTTTGCCATAAAGGGGGAGTAAAATCCCTGTAGTCTCAGAGACTCAGAGTTGGATGCTGCTCCTGATTCCTCCCCTTCACACTCAGCTTAGCTCTAACTCTGCTGCTGCTGTCCAGGAAAGTGTGGGGACCTTCAAGTTAAAAAACAATTAGCTCTTTTTCATTCTGCTTTGCCTTGATAAATTTCAAACTTTTACTAATTCTTAGACCTTTTCTTCTTGCTACTTAAAACTTCCTCTCTCGCTCAGAGCACAGATCCCCTGCCTTTTGCATGAAGAAATTATTGCCTATATTAAAACTTGCTTTTTATAGGGTGTTGATTCTAGATCATGGCTAGCATGGGGAAAGCAAAGCTCTTGTGAATTTTTGTCCCACACTGAGAGCTGAGCAGGTCCTTGCCACCACAGCTATTCTGCTTTGGGTAGGCAAGAAAGGATCCTCATGTCACCAGCATGGCTGCTCCCTGCAGTGGGGAGGGATGATGTTGCTAGAAGGCAGTCATGAACTTTTACTTTAAAAGTCCTTCATTTGGAAAGATTTCCTTTTTGAGAAAAGTAGTGAAAGACAGAGGAAAGCAACCAGACACCTCTCTGAATTTGAAGCCACTGTCTTTAGCTACTGATTGGCTAGCAGACAACAGTAAGTGTTCCTTGATCCCCCAGGTAGAGTCCCAGTCAAAGCCTAGATTAAGGAAATGACACCCTTGTTTCAGACAGGCTTGGGGAAGCTCTTGTGAGGATGAGCTGGTTCATGATCCTTCCTGAGATGTTCAAACCACAGTCCTTCATCAGCTCTCTTGGAGCACACAATAAAATGGAGTTTAATTGCAAGTTTCTCTGACTTGCAGAAGGTGCCACTATCTAAAAACACAGGAGCTGTAAAAATACCTTTCTCCCCATGGTCTGTTCCACACTGCATGGGATGCAGTGAAAAGCCATGAGCTGTGACTGCAGCAGGGGAGGCTGAGGGCATTTTCCTGGAAATGGCTCCTTACATGGAGCCATTACCCCAGAGTAGCTCTGAGAATTTTGGGGAGATGCTGAGACATGACATGGTCATAGCCCAAAAGTAGAGTCAGCAAGGGCCAGTACGAGAGCCAGGGCATAAATGTAAGTGCTTAAGCATAATCAAGAGTGTCTGATTTCAGGATGATCCACATATGGATGGGAAGCTCCCAGACGGACAGGGAAATATTCTCCTGCTGGTGGGTCACTAAGGGGCTTAAAAGCCCCATCCCAACAAGGGACAGGCTCAGTGCTTGCCAGGCAGAACTTGGTGCTGCCATGACCATCTCATTCCTTGTCCCATTGCTGCTCCTGCCAACAGGAGCCTGGTACAGTTTTGGGCCACCTTGTGATTACAGCTGTGCTCAGTGGAAAGAGCAGCTTTGGAGGAAGCTTTGCTCCCAACCAACCTCACAGCTCTTAGTGCAGCCAGCAATGAAGAGGTACCTAAATGGTGTGACCTGGTGTGGGTGGAAGGAACAGCATCATCCACCTGCCCTATGGTCCTCAGTCCAGGAGAGAGACACAATGCATGCAGCAGTGATGCTCCTTTGACCAGGCTGTGAATAAACACGCTGGTCATCTTCTATGGAGGCTAGGATAAATCATGGTCAGCTTTTGGCCACAACTCTTCAGGATCAGAGATCATTTGCAAAACCTGCTTCTGCTGCTTCACCCTCTGTTGCCTCAGACCCAGCACAGCCTTAAGATGGTGATTTTGGGTGATTTCACTGCTTTCTCTTTTCTACCCTACTCCTTGCAGGCTAGCAGAGAGGGTTCTCCTAAGTCCTTGGTGCTGCTGGTCTTCATGAACACCAGCATGGACTGTATGCCCCAGGGGCTGCACCCCAGTATCCCTGCCCTGGGAAGCCTTCTCCTGCTGGGCTGCATCCTACTGAATGGCATGAGCTTCTGGGTGTTCTTCTTCCGAATCAAGCAATGGGATTCGGGCATGGTCCTGCAGGTCAGCCTGGTTCTGGGAGATGTCCTGGTCATCCCTGTTGCTCCACTCAGGATTTCCTACCTCAGCCTTGGCAACCAGTGGCCATTTGGACAGTTTCTCTGCCAGCTAGAAGTCTTCCTGCACAGCATCCACACCTACAGCAGCATCTATTTCCTGACACTCATCTGCATTCACCGGTACTTTGTTGTTGTACGGTACAAGAGCAAGTCCCTCTGGAAGAAGAAGAGCTTCTTGAGAAAGCTGTGCTTGTTTGTGTGGCTTGTCCTCATTGTCCAAGGGCTACCTTTCTTCTTCCTCCTCAAGACTTCAGTTATTGATGGTTCAGCAAGATGCCTAAATATTCATCAGTCAGATATGGCCTCTATTTACTACTTCTACAACATGATTTTAATTGTGGTCTCTTTCCTCCTGCCTTTTGCCATTTCCTTGATTTGTGGAGCTCTGCTGGGAGCTACCATTGCTAAAGTGGCAGAGAAAAGCTCCAGAGGCAAAAAGATGAAGAGCAGGTCACTGCAGATGATCACAGTGTCTCTGGTGATTTTTGCAGTCTGTTTTGGGCCCCTGCACATCTGCAGGACCATTGCTGTCATTGTTAAGTACTATGGTGTATCTTGCAAGCTCTTGCATGAAGTAGAAGTTGCCTACTACGTCTGCTGGGTGCTTACCATGGCAAACACCTGTCTGGACCCTCTAATTTATGTGTTTGCTAATGAGAAGTTTAAGAAGAGCTTTGCTGACTCTTTTCGCAAACGCTGGGCCCCCAAAGGGTCTGCAGAAGGTATAGGAGACACCCCAGACTTTCAGAGAGAATCCAATGAGACAGCTGCTGAAGACCCAGATCTCAAGCTTCCTCCTCCTCCTGTTCTGTCCCAGGTCCCCAGAGCCACAAGCAGTAGTGCTTTTCAAGGAGTTTCAGAGTTTCTCTGTATTCCTCCACTGTCACCGAGGGATTGTTCTTGCAGGCAGGGACCCCCTGGGCTGTAAGGAAGTTCCAGATAGGCACTGCTCCTGTCAGTACCTGCTGACAGGTACTGGGCTTCTTTGTGCTACTGAGATGACTGAATTCTGTGGGGTGCAAGGGGGGAGAAGGGGAAGAATTTACATCAAATAGGGCAGATCATTAGAAAGTCTATTGAAAACCGCTGTGATTTCCTGCCCATAAATATTTTATTTTTCTTCTTTCCATTGTGGTCTGTTTGAGCACTGAGCTGAAGAACAGGCAGGTCTAGCAGCAATCTAGCAAAGGGGAAAATAACCCTTCTCCAGGAATCTAGTTGTCTTTTGGCCATCCAGAAATCAGCAGTTCCCCAATCATGGAGGCAGTCTTCTGTGTGCCATTGTGATGGGACCAGATACACTATTACCCATCAGCTGGCTGTTTCCAGATGAAAGTAAAAGGTAGCAAATGTTGAGCCATGGATGGGCAGTACAGGAGGGAGATGTACAGGCAGGGAAAGATACTTGATCAGCCTGGTAGGAAACACAGATCTAGTATGTTGGACAGTCCTGAGAAACAGGAGTCTAGACTTCTGCTCAGAAAAGGTGGTTTGAAAGCTTGCAAGGAGCTATCTTCATCCCATTCTGGGTGGCAGCCAGGGAACAAGCAGATTCTCCTTCCAGGTGGTGCAAAGTGCTACTCTCAGCCACTCGGGGACAGAAGGGAGAGAGTGTGGCAGGAGCAGAAAGAGTGGGAGAAACTGAGCTCATGGGGACAAACCTGGTGAGCTGGGTTGACCAAGAAAGAAGACATGTAAGGCAGTATTTTTCAGACTGGCTGGGGTCAAGAGGTTTCTAGTACAGCAGAAATGCAGCTTGCAGAGGTCTCCCTAACATCACCCAACAAA
Organism: Turnix velox; assembly: GCA_013400935.1. NCBI lineage: Eukaryota > Metazoa > Chordata > Aves > Charadriiformes > Turnicidae > Turnix > Turnix velox. Next base: position 24,314 of record VZTY01029217.1, read on the forward strand.
TAATCTGTTTATCCCAGAAATTGGTATGAAGGGCAGGGTACAAATGAACAAGAAACTTATTTTCTAACTTGTGCCTATCTACTCATTAGTACTTCCACCAATCCACACCTGTCTTTCTCAGTGAGGGATTGCTGTGAAGTTTAATTGAATTTGTGTCTAAAAGGCATATTACAAGCTCAGAGGAAAAGTGGTGTTCCCTGATGTTTGTAGTACTGCTGATAGATAATCATGTTACAAAACCCAGGCTGGCTGCAGAGCCCTGCCTTGGGTGGGTAGCAACACTCATCAGCTTCATTTTGTGCTCAGGCTCAGAAGAGGAAATACAGAGAAAAGCATGATAACATATTAGCATATTAGACAAGATGTTGGATGGTGAGTTCTTGGGAGGTTTTCTCACGAGATCAGAGAATTTCCAAGGGTGGTCCATGAGAGTAAGGACTTCCTGGGGCTGCCTGGCGATTGACTCAAGCTTGGGGAAAGCCCACAGCTTTGCCCATATGTACAGGGCTGAGGACCTCTTTTGTCCATGCCAGTAGGATCCTGACAGCATGCGAGGCCCGTGTGGTGTGAGAAGCCTGCACTGGAACACACAGCTTGAGCAGTGGGAAGGATGGCCAATCACAAACATTTCTAGCTGGGGACTTGCAAGTGTGCTTCCTGCTACTGAGATGCTCAACATCTCAACATGCCAAGCCAAAGCCCAGCTAATCCCTCCCCTTCTGATGGCATTTACTGGACAGTGCCTGGACTTGCAAAAGCTTTCTTCATCTTATAGAGAGTGTCTGAGAATGGAAAGCACATCTGGAGGCCATCAGGTCTCCAGCCTCCCTGCTCAAGCTGGGCTAGCCAGAGCTAGGTGCCCAGTAGAGTGCAGCAAACAAGGGACAATGTCTATTGCCCAACCCCACTTCTACCAGATGGACCCCAGGGGGCTCTGTGTCCAGTAGAGTTCAATGGAAAAGCAGGGCAGGGCACAATAAAAAAGGAGGAGAAAAGAGCATAGAGCTTTGGAGCCAGCAGAGCCAGGAGGAAAAGACGGTTCAAACAACAGCACTCGGGGCAATGGCTTTAAAATAGAGAAGGGCAGGTTTAGATTAGACATCAGAAAGAAATTCCTCACTATGAGGGAGGTGAGGCACTGCAACAGGATGCGCAGAACCATCATCCCGGGAGGCAATCAAGACCCAGCTTGATGAGGCTTGGAGCAAACTGATCTGTTAAAAGATGACCCCACTAACTGCAGAGGGGTTGGACACCATGACTTTGAAGGTCCCATTCCATCTCTAAGATTCTCTGATTTTCTAGGAAAGAGCAAGACCAAACAGCATGGGTAAGGGATAAAGATCTTTATTTGGTGGTAGAGGAGGAGTTCTGCGTCCTGTGCACAAACAGCCTTGTGGTGCTGGTGGAG
>VZTY01029221.1:0-29382 GCA_013400935.1 Turnix velox
TCTGTGATTCTGTGATTTGGACTGATTCAAGATGTGTGAAAAGGCAAAGGATATCACTGTCCTTAATGAAACCTTAATTGAATTAATGTCTTACTGTATGTTAGTAAATGCTACTTCTGTTTCTCTGCATACAACCACGGCATTGAGGATAATCCACTGTTAGAGAATGAACCTGGACTAAAATGATATTTTCATGTATTGAAGACATATTTCGAGAAAAGGATCTGAACAGACTTCTTCACAAACTATACCTACATCTAAAATCACCATGATTAACGCATACTTAGTGCATCTTCATAACATACTTATAACCTAATGGCTAGCTTATGTCTATTTGAATAAACTATTCATACTTGTCTGCTATGCTCTGAGACAACTCTGATGTGCATGGTGGTTGGGGTTTTTTAGATTTCCTTTAGCCACACTTAGGAGCAGGTCCAACTCTGATCTTTCTCCATCAACCAGCAATGGGAGCCCTGAGAGCAAGCTTTTCCTCAAAATATAATAGCTGAGTTTGAAATTAACTTTATTGTGTTAAATAGATATAAACCAATTTTCTTCTAATTTTCTTCCCTTTTTCCCCCCTCTTAAATACAATAAGTATTTACCACTGTATGAATTATCCCACTGGAATTTGTAAAAAGAGATTAGGAAAGCTTGAGAGATTGCTCTTTAGTTAACAGCAAGTCTGAATGCTTTTTCTCACAGACTCAGTCTGTGAGAAAAACTTAATGTTGTCAGCAATTCATAATGTCAGTTCTCCTTTCTTTAGCATCATATTACTTCCCAACTCTATTTGCATGCATAGCCATCCACTACATTATCAAAAACTCTGTATGTTAAACCTGGAAGGAAGAAACTTTCAAATTCTACTTGAAATTATGAGGCTTATATGGGGATAAATGTTTTATGTCACAAAGGATATAAAATTAGTGATTACTATAAAACTCCAGAAAGGAAGTTTACCTTTGTGATATTCTGATCCTGAGGTTTAAGAAATCTAAGAAACTTTCAAATAGATCATGCTTGATTTTGAGTAATTTTCTGTGTCCACAGCATTTCCAGATCAAGTTTGAAGAAACCAGTCACCTCGGGAGTAACAGAATGCTTGGAGAGTAAAGAGCATTTTGTGGGCATTGGAGCGTTTTAATACTAATCTGCTGGTGAGGATGGTAGTATTAACCAATGTGTATGTTAAAAACCCTGCAATTCTTATCTTAAAAAGAAAAGGGTAAAAAAACTGCAGAAAAGAAAGGAAGCTTGCTAAAAAGATGGTTTTATGTCAAACTTTTAAGAAACCATGGGGGATAACTGAATACCCCTTACAGTAGCCCCTCATTGCAAGTCTACATCTGAGACATACTGCTTATAAAATTAGACTTGAAAAGTGACAGAAGAAAGAAAGTATGGCTTTGCAGCAGCAAATTATTGTTTAAAAATCTTAACTTTGCAAATAAAGTAGAAAGGACCATAAACTCTGGCAGATTAGAACTGAACAAGAGCAAAATGGCATCAACAGAACTGAAGAGCAACTAGCGAAATAAAACTGATCCTAAAACCTTCTCCAAAAACATCTAGAGTGTAAAGTTTGGTGAAGAGCTTGTAAAACAGATTGATTGTCAGAGTATAAAAGAGGCAGAGACAGCAAGATCATTGTAGTGAATTTTATTGTATTTATGCATTTGAGAGCTGTTTTTTACTGGGGCTCATTGAATGAAATGATGGTGGATTTTCAGGATTAATGATAAAATCAATAGTTGAAAAAATTTTATCAGAACCAGATGGTACTCAGCCCAGAGGTATGTACAGGTTCAATGACAATACACCTACAAACAGTGTATGGTGACAAAGTACTGAAATGCTTACATCTGAGCACTATGAGACTTAAACATGAGATTTTTAGATGGAAAGAAGAGGTAACTTGGGGATAGGAGGGAAAATATGACATATGTCTAAAGAAGCACAGGATGCCAGGAGAGAGATCAGCTGTTCAGTGTCTCTTTCAGGGCCAGAAGAGTCATGAAGTAAAGCTATTAGAATCCAAGTTCAAGAAAAAGGACAGAAGAAGCTTTTTGTTTCTGGGGCAGTACACATGGAAAACTCTTTCCTAGAGACCAAAGGTAACAAGAGTCCAGCTACTTAGGAAGAAAACTTGCTGGTTACCCTGAACTTCACAGAAATAACCTAGATAGCCCAGGTGTGAAAATAGTCAGATCAGTGATGCAGGCACTTAACAATACATCAAATGTCAGAGCCAAATATGAATAATAAGCCAAATGTATCCTACCCAAAAGAAGATCAAAGGATGAATGTATTTCAAAGCTAGAGTCAAATGAGGGAAGGTGAATAGTGTAGTATGCTAGTATAAAAAGACAAAGTCAACCCTTTTCTGCAGCAGACAGCAACGAAATACATTATTTAAGAATATTAGCGAGAGAAGATTCTGTGTACATGTTGGAAGCTCAGACAGAATCATTTATTTTCCAGCAACAGCAAAACAGGCTTGACATTTTAAAATAATATATTGTTGCTGAGATGAAGGACCTTTCACATATGCTTCAGTGCTCGCCAGCCTGAGCAGACTGCAACAAACTAAGTCAATAGGACTCTCAGTGAGGGAGTTGATGTCATTTGACTTGTTTCTGGCAGAAATGTAATTCAAAATTGATGACAAGATTTCTGACCAAGTGCTATTTTAGAATAGTGTTTATCATTCTTCTTTGATGCTACAGCTGGTGACTTCTGACCCTTCTCAGAAACAACCCACTTCCAGATGAAGACTGAACTAATCTCATGTTGATGAGGGGAATTAACTTGATGTAACTGTAGGAAGATAAAAGATACCTTTGAAAGCCCTCTGTAAGAAAAAAAATGCTGTGAGCTAACAATTACAATCTTAGTTCTTCAGCTGCTGCTGAAAACCAGCAGATATTAGCTCCTTTTTCCAATCTTTTCTTCCTCACAGATGGAAGAATCTTTCAACTTTATGTTCTAAATTACTTTGGAACCTTTATAAAAATAAGCACAGATGCTACAAATACCATTTAGAATATAGTATTATTAAGCCGATTGGTTCTTGACTAGAAAATTGCTCAGTCTGCTGTAGAAACTCACATTACTTTCCGTAAAAATGTTACTTTATTGCTAAGGCTGTGTGCATTTTGCACAAGGAAATTATTTCCCCTACCTATAGTTGAAAGTGTAGCTTAAAGAAAACTGCTCTGCCTGGAAGTACGGCTTTTTGTGAACTTTTACCTTTTTTTGTGAATGGTTTTATTTTAAAACCTCAGTTTCAACTCTTTCTCCAGTGAATTTGGGTAGGGCCTTGTAATGCAATTCCGAAAGGAGCTGTGTCATAATTCTTAGCCCCTTCACCAGAGCCTGAGGAGGGAAGATGAAGAAAACAGTATGTGTGGTTGACTGAGGCTAAGGATATGACTATTTTACTCCTCATTCAGAGAAGATAAAAACATTTTGGTCTGGCATGCATTCACATATCTACTATCAATATATTTAGTATCAGTTATACATAACAGGGAAAAGATAGTATTAGCTCCCGTATGGCTCATGGCTTTTACAAGAAACTTAGATAAACTTTGCATGGATATTTCAAAGAGAACTGGACTTTAATTCTTTATTCTGCTAAATCCAAGCAAAAGTGTGGAAAGCATGTCTATCAAGAATTAGTCCTTTATCATTTAAACAGTCCAAGAATTACGTAGCTTTGAAAGTAATGCAATGCTAAGCATGAGTCAGTAAGTAAAGTGGATTAATACAGAAATCATTAAATAAAAACCCAAGAAAATACAATGGAGCTTTTTGTAAAAAAGCAGAAACTTCAAGTTAAAATATTGTTAACTTCTGCAATGATCTTCAAGATCCTTTCCAACCCAAACCACTCTATGATTCTACGATTCTAAATCAGGTCATATGTGAAAAGATAATCACCTGGTATATCACTGACAATACAACAAAATTACAAACACTTCAAGCTGAAAAAAAGGTGAAAAATTCAGAACAACCCTTAAATTACACTATCACGTAAAAATGCACAGTAGGCCCATCTGTACCATCTGTTTTCAAAACAGAAAATAAGATTAATGGGTAGGCATGCTTAAAAGCCAGATGGCACAATGTGACCTATTATTCTTTGTGTTTCATCACAGTATAAAGAGCTCAACTGTGACCCAAAAATCATTGCATACTTAATGTGTTTTTATCTTCTAAGTTGCTTAGTATTTTCCTTAAAGTTTTATAGTTTAAAGGGTAATTGTTAAAAACATTGATCAGGCAGGCGTTGCTAATTACTTTTCAGGAAATCTGTAAGACATGCTTTAATGTTAATCCAAAGATGTGTGCAGACAGAAGTTTGGAGTAGCTGTTAAGGATGGTAGTGTATTGCGGGGTGACATACTGTGGGCCTAACCACGCACTCAAGGATACTTTCATCAATATTTAGTAATTTTTTTGGGTTTTTTTTGAAAGTTAATGGGTTTTAAAAATCGTGTTTTACAAGAGGAATACCATTCATATTTGAAATGATTTATTCATGACACATATGACAAGGTTTGCAGAAATAATTTGGTGGGTTTTTACAGCATATAAACAATATCCGTGGTATCCACTTGTACTGGAGGATTTCTTCCACTGCTCATACCACAATAGAATTGTTAACCATTGCGATTTTTTCTGCTGGCATATAGCATACTCACAATTCCCATTTACCTCTCAGACAAGAAGAAAGGAATCTTTGGTATAGCACTCTCTCTGGTCAAAATGTATTTAGTCAGTAGAGCTCTGTTTTGATCTGGAAATGATCTAAGATCCCTTTGAAATTTCCTTTAAGCAGAAATAATAAACTGTTCCTTATATTCAGTGAACTTTGCACAAAATCGGACTTCAGTCTCCTAAAGACCTCCTAGACTGTGAGATCCCACCTGGAGTACTGTGTCCCTGCTCACTGCAGGGGTTGGACTAGATTAGCTTTAGGTTTTCACCCAACCCAACACATACAATGATTCTATAATTGGTATTGTTTGGTAGATTTCCTTCTTAGTAATTCAGTGTAATTAGCACACTAAAACCTATCTGCACAAAGGTGAGATCCAGCATAGATTTAGTTTTGTTTTGACAAGAAATTATTTTTAAAGAAGTTAAATAATTTTATCTTTAGAAAATAGAGATTTCAATGAAATCAATGTTCAGATTCAGAAGGAAGATATCGACAAATGGCTGTTATAACTAGTAATGAGATAAGTTTTTTGGTGCTTGATATATATAGGTCCAGATTGCATGAAAAAACTTTTTTGGTAGTCTCTGAAACTGCATGTAGTACTTAGCAACCTGTTACATGAAAGTCTTCAAAGAACAAGGTTTTTTGTATCCATACCTCATATTGCAAAAGTCTCATGCAATCAAAAATGCTATCTTGCATAATTATAGTTTGCTCCTTGAGGCAAACTTCAGAAATATTTGTGCAGCTGAACTACAACCTGGCACTTGCAAACATTTTTCACCCACACATGTGTGGACTTGCATCAGCACACAAAAATGAGGTAGGCACCCGTATATTAGTCTAAATCCCAGAAGAACTCTGCACATTCACAACTAACCTGGCAGTACCTCCAGGTTTACATTTATATGAAGAAGTGAATGTAAGAGGGTTTGTTTTTTTGGACTGACATATGATCTAGCTTTAGCTTAGTAAGAGAGAAAAAAGATAATGGTTAAGTTATAGCTATTTCTTAACGTCAAAAGTCATAGGTTTTGGGAGTTTTAGTAGATGCCTCTTGGCCTCTTGTTTTCAGCAAGTAATGTTTTGAACTTTACCATAAGAAATTCTGAGTTTGGGATTTGACATACACCTGCTTTCAAAGGAGCTATATCCAAGTAATTTTGGAGAGTCTTTTTTCTCCTTGACTTCAACAGAGATGAAACTGTGCCTGGGGAAACAGCTAAGGAAGTCCTTTAATAAAAATGAAGGCACATCTTTGTGAGATTTTAAGCTCAAAATACATCTCAGGGAAAACTCAGAGACTCAGAATATGAAGGAAAAGATATTTACTTCAGAAAATTATCTCAAAATGAGATCCAAGAAATTAGGTCAAAATGACAGTATATTTTAGAGAAAATATTTAAAAGAAGAAATCTCTTTTAACTGGACAACTTCAGAGTTGCAGTTTTTATATCTAACTAATGTAGTTTCAGCCAATTAATACCATTCCAGTAGGGAAATACTAAGTAAACTATTTTAGCATATAATTTAGTAAACTCATAACCTTTAGTATGGAGAGGAAAGAAAACATTGACTTCTGAAAAAGCAACTCCCAGAATAAAAAGGATAAATAATGAAGTTATTACTGTAGCCTATATCTTCGGCAAGTTGATAAGTTTATCTTCTAATATCTGAACTTTTATGCTGTTATTTCCATACTGTAAATACTTGAGATATCTGAGGAATAAGAAATTAAGTAATTTGAACAACAGATAGAAATCTATGAAGCTTTTTTCCTCTGAAAAATTTACCTAAATCTGACCCAGCTGCAGTTTTAGAAACTTTTACTTTTTATCTTTGATGTTGCTTCATGAAGATCACAAATAGTAAAACTTTGATTTCATTTATTTTGAAGAAAAATTTGTATTTTTAAAAAGCAAAATTGAACAGCCAAAGTTAAACACCATTTGTTTCATGTATCTTCAAAATTTGGAGTTTGATCAGGTGGTGAATGGATGTAGTGGCTCAGGACATCAACCATTAAAGTCAGTGGGAATTCCCCTCAGATATCTGCTTCAGTGAGCACTGCATTAAGCTTTCCAAATTTTATTAGAAAAATTACTAAACATTCTGTATGATAAACATACAGAACTATAGGTGTCCTGAATCAGAATTTAAAATTAACAACTTTGCTAAAAAGAAGAAAGCACTTTTCCACTGTAAGAAATCAGGAAAGCAGCAGGATGATGTAATTGACATAGCTGTGACTGAAGAAAACTACTGACATTTCATCTAAAGCACATATAAAAAGATAAGAATATTCTGCCTGTGTTTTCCTAGGCCACATTCACCTTGCTGAATTAAGACCTAGGAGCATTTTTATTTTCCTGCTGCTGCTTCTCAGTTTTTCTCCATGAAGTGGTGAATTGTGTTTCAAAAGTGTCCAAGGTTGCATTTGGTGCTGTACCCTTCCATGTGTGTCTTAACTACTTGTTTTCTGTCATACTAGGTAATAGCAACAGAACAAAGGTAAAATGATTCATGAAAAAAACAGCCATGAAAATGTTTATAAGCAGGAAATCAACTGGCAAGGTAATTTTGTGCTGCCAGTTTCCTTGAAACTGTTGACTCCCTCCTTTTTCCTTCTTAAGGGATTGGCCTTTCCACCAGCTGTTAAGTGACTCGGGAGCTGCATTTGGTCACAAATACTGCAATATGAAAGGGAAGAGAGGTACATAAAACCAAAAGGATTGTTTCTTCTTTGAGGACAGAATAGTGTAACAGAAACTGTGGTCCTAATAGGAAGGAGAGAAGTAATAAATATCAACAAAGAATAACAATATTAAGAATCAAAAAAATGTGCTTTTAAAAAGGAAACTAGTAAGATATTCTCAGGTATTTACTTAAATCACAGTAGCATATAGGCAGGAATGCTTCAAAATACAAAATCTCCAGGACAGCTTAATTCAGACCTATGAAATCATTAGCAACCTACTTACTGTTAAGCATTAATAGTTGAATAATGGCTACATCCTTTCAGTCTTCAGTATGGCAGCCCTAGGGCCATAGCAAAAAAAAAAGCAATACTGAAGTGAATAGAAGAGCATTTTATGCCCCTAACTATTCATAAAAATATGTAATATACTCTAAGAGATCTACATAAAGTTTGTTGTCACTGTGATTAAAACTTATAACTCATAGAATTAAATTAGTTGGAATTTTCAAGCTATGATATCCTAGAATATCTGAGTCACACTGGGAGTTCTGGTGATGACCATCAGCCAATATGCCTTTGTTTCCAAGAAGGCCAATGGCATTTGGGGTGTATTAAAAGGGCTGCCATCATTAGGTCAAGAGAGGTTCTCCTCCCTATCTACTCTGCCCTGGTGAGGCCACATATAGAGTATTGTGCCCAGTTCTGGGACCCTTGGTTAAAAAGGACAGGAAGTTGCTTGAGAAAGTTAATCACTGAGCCTCAAAGTTGTTTAATGGATTGGAGCATCTCCCTTATGAGGTAAGGCTGAGGGAGCTGAGTCTCTTTAGATTGGAGGAAACTGAGGGGTGATCTCATTCATTTTTATAAGTATGTAAATGGTGAGTGTCAGGAGAATGGAGTCAGACTCTCCTCAGTGACATCTAATGATAGGACATGGGGCAGTTGTTGTGAGCTGGAACACAGAAGGTTCCACTGAAATATAAGAAACCACTTTTTCCCAGTGAAGGTGACAGAACACTAGAATGTGCTGCCCAGAGGAGGTGTGGAGTTTCCTTCTCTACTGGTGTTTGGAACCTGCCTGGATGCATTCCTGTGTGACTTGTTCTAGGTGTTCCTGCTCTGGCCAGGAGATTGTACTAGATGATCTCTTGTGGTCCCTTGCAATCCCTGACATTCTGTGATTCTGTGATATAATTCCATAAGCCATAGTTTCCACAATACTTTTAAGTGGGGTGATTGGTATAAGCTAAGTAATTTTGTTGTAAAAGACTGGTATTATAGTTTGGACTGATTTACTTGAGTGATCTGTTTAAATATAAATATTATGCATAAAATATTTAAAATTTCTGAATATCTTCCAGGGAAGAGACATCTTTAATAAATAGCTTGTCAAGTCTTGACAGNTGTGACTTGTTCTAGGTTTTCCTGCTCTGGCCAGGAGATTGTACTAGATGATCTCTTGTGGTCCCTTGCAATCCCTGACATTCTGTGATTCTGTGATATAATTCCATAAGCCATAGTTTCCACAATACTTTTAAGTGGGGTGATTGGTATAAGCTAAGTAATTTTGTTGTAAAAGACTGGTATTATAGTTTGGACTGATTTACTTGAGTGATCTGTTTAAATATAAATATTATGCATAAAATATTTAAAATTTCTGAATATCTTCCAGGGAAGAGACATCTTTAATAAATAGCTTGTCAAGTCTTGACAGGAGAAAATGTCAAATAGATGGTTTCACCTTCCTGTTTTGTGCATGTGTCCCAAGTATGAAAAAGAGTGTGCACCTTCTCACACTCAAGAGCTGTCTTTCTGTAGGATGTGTCATATTTAAATCAATTTTTTGCTTCCTGTGAAAGAACAGCTTACAAGTCAGATGCCTACACATCCCACTGGTGGTTGAAAATAGAATTTCATCCTACATTCTGTGTTTCAGAGCCTTCAGATTGTATTGATTCTGAGGACTCTATTTGACGCATTTAAGCTCAAAGGATATCAGACTTTACTTCTTTTGACAGCATGAGTAATTACTATGACACTCAGTAGGACTCAAAGAGAAGTTCAGATCTGTTTGCTTAACCTGCTTTGTAACACAATTTTTTCTGAAGATCAACGTTTTGATCAATGAATACAAAAAAAAGGATTTTATATTTTCTGGGATAAAGACATATGGAGAGATATTATCACAGTTAAACTGGTGTAAATCTGACCCAATTGCAGTCAAGTCAGACTGTTTACCTTGGGATTAGAACATAAACTCTCACGTGAGGTGGTAAAAAATTCAGGGGTGCTGTAAAAATGAAAAGCAGCTACCTGCTCTCAGTTGGTGTGGTCTTATTTTCACTGATCCTCTGCCTACTTCAGAGGTACTTCTGCTTCACTTTTGTAGAGGAATAAGAGGACATGTATTACTATGCGAAGAAAAACACATTAGTGTGTTGCTGTCAAAACACATGTCAATTTGTGTCGGTTCCTAACACAGTATAGAAGATGTTTGCATTATCAGTAAAGCATGGGACAGTACTGTGGAAGACATTTTTCTTTCCACTACATTGGTTCTGGCCACAAGAGAAAAGAAAATGCTTGGAAGACTAATTTTACAGAAAGGCAGTAGTAATATCTGTTATTATAAAATCTTTTTCTTTTCTCAGTTGGTTATATCTCAAAGTACATTTTTTTTGTAGGGCTGATGCAATTGTCATTGTGAGATATTGCCATTCACATGTTGTAATTGTCAGATGTCTGTCAGTTCTAAGAAGATTATTCAAAGCTAGTACAAAACCTTTCCCTGTTAATCTGAAAAGTGCATAAAATGTGCAATAAATTATATAAAGTTAAATAATCATCAATAATAATCAGACCCCTCTCAACATAATTGTAGCCACTCTTACTATAAAAACAGTCAACCTATCCATACCTGAAGCAGACCTACAGGAATTCTTGGAAGGGACTGTTAGCAAAGGCAATAGGACAAAGGGCAATGGCTTCAAATTAGGACAGGGTAGGTGTCGATAAAGGTAGGTTTTATGAAGAAGTTCTTTCCATTTAGTTTGGTGAGACACAGGAAGATGCTGTCCAAGAGGTAATGAAGTGCCAAGCCTGTTGATGTCCCTACAAGCAGAATGCATTCTATGATTCTAAAGGAAGAAACTGGAGAAAAATTGTTACCTGAGGATTTGGGGGTTAATTTTTACGGCAAGTTAGCAATGAAATAAGCCTCAGGAAAGTGGAATAGAATTTAGAACAGTTTAATGAAAGACCTTCAGGATAACTTTACTACTTTGATTAAATCATAAATTTGTGTGTATGTGTGGAGAGAAGAATGACACCTTATCCAAATTTAATTCCTTTCACCTCTGACATAATGTATTTTTAAAACCTATAAATTATTCCTTTAATCAGCATATTACCTTGAATGGAAGTGTAAATGTTAACATTAGCAAGAGAATACTTGTAAATTTATAAGCTAAAATGGATCTATCTTTCTCATTGTTAAAATTCTAATTTTATTATATTTTCTTTTAATATTGAAATTTATTTAACAATGGATCATTAAATCCACCCATTGAAATTGAGAACAGTCTAGCTGCATTCTTGTTTTACAGCACTTCTTTTGACTTAAAATCCATAAAAATCTACAAATTTATTTTCTAATTAAAAAATGCTTGTATTTTGTAGAGACAAGAATTATATTGAGTTTTGAGATATGCTTGTTTATTTTTTTTTGAGTGCTTTGGACTTTTTGTCTAAGGGAATTTTCTTGTCTTTAATTCCAAGTAACTCCTCATAATTTCAGAATCTTTTAAGAAAATATAACCTAGAAGAATTTGAAAAATATTACAGCACTATACTGGAAATCTTTAATTTTTCTATGGTCAAGACTGGCCACATTTTCTCCATTTCCACCGTTAGTCTATTTAAGCTGTGAAGTGGACAAATTATGAGTAAGAAGTCACCTAATTATGAGTGCGAAACTTCTTGGAGTGGAAAACAGAATACTTTCAGATTTATTCATCTCAGAGAATTGCTAATACTACCATCATGTACAGGCCGAAATATAGGACTTGTGTCCTTCTCATGAGAATAACAACATAGAACAATAGTTCATTCTTAATGAATAAATCTGCAGGTGAAAATAAACAGGAGGCATTTCTGTCTCACAAAATACGGTTTTCCTCCTTAAAGGATCTAAAATAATGTAATTTTGAAACAGCCAGATTAAGATAAATTTTGATTAATTTTTCACTAGATAAACAAAATATAACAATTGAGGAGAATGTGATTATTTGTGCAAATATTACTGAATTTCTTGTAGAAAGGTTACATCTGTTTCCATTGATGTGTAGTTCTTGAGCTGTCTTAATTTTCATTTCAACTGTAGAGTAATAACAGTCATGGTTCATCTAAAAAAATTCACCTAGTCTCTACTAGTGGCCACCATTTAGCGTGTGTTTTGTGTTCTGAGATGGAAAATAGCTAGTGCAGCTTCCCTTCAATAAGCTACACTGAAGAGAAAGAGGAAAATTTAGCATAATTTATAGTAATTTATATAGTATAATTGAAGCCAAAATCCTCTTTTATATGGCTCTACTGTAGTACCTTAACAGGTTTACATTTTTTTTCACTCAATGGCAAACACCAAAACCTCAGGTCTGACAAGTATTTCTCAATACTACTCAAGAACAGCTGCTTATTCAACTTATCTTCTTGTTTAAAACCCAGTCCCATTTATCTTTCCCATTTAGTTTAGAATCAACTGACAAATTTACAAGTGGTACAAGTTCTACCAGGCAGAACTTAGGATAAATAATCTCTTCAGATATGCAGTAATAAGCAATTGAAAGTAGTAATTCCCTTAGCTAGTTATTTCCAAAGCCAGGTATGTCAGTTGCTTTAGATAAATCTAAAAGCTACTCAGAAATTGCAGTAATTGTAGGTCATTCAAAAAGTAAATCAAGTCAGGGTCAACTCTTCCTTATGTACAAATATAAGGTCCAGAATCTTGCACAGATAATGGAATGGATAATAAAATTCCTCCTGTGGCAACAGTCGAACAGGCAAAATGTAATATGGCAAGCAATGACAAAAGGGGAAAATGGCCTTTTTGCCTAGGTCCTACACCCAGGCTGCATCTCTTGGTTCTTTCCATCTAACAGGTTTGTTCTACTGAATGTGGGAAAGGAAAAGCTGCTAATGAAATTGAGAAAAATGAGAAATTTTTTGGACCTCACTTTCTGTTTGTAGTTAGGTCGAGCCAATTCAGAATTCATATATCTGAATCTTCATAGAAAATTCTACAGCTTATAAGGTGAATTCCTTTTTTAGCTGAATTTCTGTTACCACACTTGCAGGTCTGGATGTGAATGACAGTGTTCTTATCTGCTGAAGGACATTTGAGCCAAAGTGGTGCAAAGCTCTGACAAATTCCAAAATCATTGTTAGCTCACCTAAAGAGGGTTCTGCTGCTCCTCTTGGCAAATTTTCCTGAAGCTTAATATTTTTTTAGATTTTCTAGGAATATCAGACTTTTCTTAACTGCACGTTTCTCTTAACGGTTATGTTTCACAGCTGAGAGTCCTTGTTATCTCTTTTTTACATTACTGCTGTTAAACACAAAACCCTTTGTGCTACTGCATGACAACTTTTTTCTCCACCCTCATGACTAACCTGTCCCAGTCCATACTTTTGTTAACTGGTCCAAAAATAATTTACAGTCATTCATACAAAATGCATTGAATTCATGGTTACACATAATAGTTTACTTAAAGTTATAATTTATTGTTTCTTATAATTGAAGCCATACCTTTTATCACAAAAAATTGGCAGAGTTCAATGAAAATAAAAGTGTATTAAAAGATGCCAGTGCAAGGTTTTAGAATCATAGAATCATAGAATAGTTGGGGTTGAGATGGACCTAAAAGATCATCGAGTTCCATCCCCCCTGCCATAGGCAGGGACACCTCCCACTAGACCAGGCTGCCCAGTGCCCTGTCCAGCCTAGTCTTGAACACCTTCAGAGATGGGGCATCCACAACCTCCCTGGGCAACCTGTTCCAGTATTTCACCACCCTCACTGTAAAGAATTTCTTTCTTATGTCAAGTCTAAATCTATCCCCCTCTAATTTATATCCATTATTTCTAGTCCTCCCATCCGATATTATGTTAAAAATTCCTTCCCCTGCCTTTCTGTAGGACCCCCTCAGGTACTGATAAGTTACTATGAGGTCCCCTCTGAGCCTTTAGCTTTGCGAGTAAAATAGTTTGTCTCCACATACAGGTTTTTGAAAAATTATAAGAAACAGTTTTGTTCAGATTTCTGGCAGGAACGTTCATTTTTCATGCTCGGAAGAACACAGCAAAAACTATCTCTTATATTGAGCACTATATAGTTCAATATCTAACATCCTTTAAAATCATATAATCTGAATATTTCAATATATTCATTAGAATAGCAATATTGCATTTACTTTCATCTTCACAGTCTTTTTATTTCCTGTGAACTTTTGTGCAAGAGCCATTTGGTCTTCAAAACCATTCCAAGAAAAGGCCATGTGACGTAGTTCTTATTCAGATGTGTTAATGTAGATGCTTATAACTACTATCTTGAAAGTTATGAAACATCTTTGATCTCGCTGCTGCAATTGAAACAAAGTTGTATTCTCCACTTCAAGTGGAAAAATAATGCCTTCTTTTATTTGTTAAGCAAAAGAAGCAAATGGTCACTGGAATTAACATGTGTAACAGGGAGTTGATGTGTTTTTATGAATAGTGTTCCCCTAGAGCCTTCTCTCTTCTTGAAGTAATTGCCTCTGTTAGATTTTGAGTGCTGTCCCCACCCAAACTTGCATGGACAAATTTAAGCATTCTTTTTAGATACTGATATTTTTAAGACTGATTTACACTTGACAAAATGTAGAAATCAATACTTCTGACAAAATGACAGCATTTATGAAAGATAAGATACATCAGTGGAAATTTTACTCTAAGAAAGGATTTTGTGAGGAATATTTCTTCCATCTGGTTCTTGAAACAACTAGTTATTTTGTGTGCAGCACCCACAAAAAAAACATGCAAAGCACACACTGTATTTTTGAAAGTGGGGAAAAATTTCTGGGAATTGAATGACAAGAAAAGCAGGGTAAATCAAAGGAAAAAAAATAGAGAAATAATGCATTGTATTAAAACCTGACTTCTTTCTCCTTTTCTCTTATATTTATCTGTTGTTTCCATAAATATTTCAGAAATGACCACAGATGGCAGCAGTCTTCCTCAGAAGAGATCTGAGTAAAGATATCAAAGTGTCCTAAATTATACAGGTATCCAAGATAAGAGAAAGTTTCTTTTCAATTCTCCTAAAAACAACAATTGCTTAAAAATAATGAGAAGCTTTTCATATTAAAATATGCCATATCATTCCTTAGAATTAAACCAACCTATGATTTTGGTATTATAGATTAGACTAAAATATTTTTAGAATAAATTTCATTATTCTGTATTGTATAGAATATATTATATTCTGCTGCCCTTTGCCAGATGACCACCATCACAAATAAGCAGAGCAAATAAAATTTTGATCTGACTGAAAATGCTATGTATTAGTGTTTCAGTCCTAAAACCCTTAGCTTCTTTGGATAGACTACTTTTTCATTCATTTTTTTACTGTCAAAGTAGAAACATTTCTATCTTGGGAGAGAACTGGTGTGAATGTGAATATGCAGTTTACTTCTGTCAGCTGTTACTTCATTATTTTAAACTCTTTATATGCACAGGCAAAGAAATTTAATAAGTTTGAAATTGCCTCAAAAGAAACAATATTTACATGTTCGTGTCTCAGCTGTATATGAAGAAGTATATTTTATGTGATCTTGTGAGTAGCACAGTAGGATAAGTAACTCAGAATTGAAGCACGCAAAACTGACTCTTTTTCGAGAGAAATCTCTATATTTCAAATCTTGAATTGTTCAGATCACAATGATCAGCTTTATTCTTAGACTGCCTCTCCCCAATCTATTTATAGAAGGCCTATTAAAAAAGACACATGAAATCTAAGGAATACCTAGAAAAATATTTTAATTCTATTTTCTGCACTTCATAGAATCACGATGTCAACATAATTTTCAGACACCTCTCATGGTCTCTGGTCCAGCTCTATGGTTCAGTTACCGTCTCATACAACTGATTGCTGTGATGTGTGTGCAGACAGGATAGATAGAATCATAAAATAGTTTGGGTTGGAAGAGATGTCAAAGATCATCCAGTTCCAACCCCCCTGCTGTAGGCAGGGACAACTCACACCAGATCAGGCTGCTCAGTGCCTTGTCCAGACTGGCCTTAAACACCTCCAGAGAGGGGGCGTCCACAACCTCTCTGGGCAGCCGGTTCCAGTGTTTCACTACCCTCACTGTAAAGAATTTCTTTCTTATGTCTAGCCTGAACCTACAATTCACATCCATTATTTCTAGTCCTTCCATCACATATCCTATTATAAAGTCCTTCCCCTGCCTTTCTGTAGGCCCCCTTCAGTTACTGATAAGCTACTATGAGCTCCCCCCTGAGCCTTCTCTACCAAGCTGAACAACCCCATCTCCTTCAGCCTGTCTTCAGAATGCAGTTGCTCCAGCCCTTTGATTATCTTTGTGGCTCTCCTCTGGACCTACTGCAACAGCTCAATGTCCTTCTTATGATGAGGACTCCAGAACTGGACACAATACTCCAGCTGGGGCCTCACCATACCTGTACTGTAGTGAGTCTAATCTTTTGTGTCTCAGTGGCCTTGCTCATGTTACAAGCACAAGATTATTTTGTCGTTTTTTTTTTTTTCAAAGTGTCTGAAACTGTGTGAGACAATGCAGTAGCCCTTCAGAGTAGCATGAAGTGAGTATATTGTCCCTCATCCTACCACTACATGCCTTAGCAAATAGTCTCTCCCTAGCATCCCAGCATCCTACTTTTACCTTTTTTTAAGATTGATGTAAAACTTGCCTTCTTCCGGTCATTAGAATCTAGGCCTGACTGCTATGACTTCTCAGATATGGAGAGTGGCTTAGCAACTACATCAGCCAGTTCCCTCAGGATTCTGAGATGCATCTCATCAGATCCCATGGATTTGTGGACAGATATTGCTTGTGGTACAATAAATTACATGATATGGAATGTTCAACCAATGTATAATGTAATAGCTCAGACTCTGATGTTTTGAATGTGGACGACAAGACTTAACAGTTAAGTATTTAGTTTAAAACGTACATGCAATGGACTGATTTTTTAAATTGGATATTGTTTCCTGTTGTGTTAGGAGTTTCAAAGTGAATTGTCATTCTTTGGCATGATCCAGGAAGTGCTTTATAGAAGAAAACTGAGTTCATTTTCTACAATATCTTCTGAAGGATTATCTAGTAGGTAGTAATCACAAGTACATTAGACATTTACTTGTCAATAAGAGCAGTATTTTTCTGTTGTGATCAGCTCAGTTCAGAACAACAGTTATGTATGCAAGCAATCATATAATCTAGAATTTTTTTGACTTATTAGAAATAAGTATTGTGTCAAGCTCTCACATCTACTCAGTTACAATACAACGAATGATTCATTCCTATAGATCTTCTATGAGATTCCTAAGAAATCCCTCAAGAATCACATTAGTTTTGTGTCAAGGTTTACCAGTTATAACAATCTTCTTGACAAATAAAAAAACCTTTCTTGGTCGACATAGCCAGAAGTGTTAATGTTACCTGTTCACTGCCAGTTACCTGAGTCGTGTTAAACTCTAGATAATACTAACTTCCACTATGAGCATTTATCCCAGGCTTTGCTTCTAAGTTATACTTGGTACCTAGCTACAGATGAAATTGATCTATTTCTACAAAGAAAACAGATGTTGAAAGTAAGCTCTCAATGCGTGGCAATGTTTTACAGCTTGTGGGTCACAGGCCGGGTTGATAAGGACTTGCAAGTGTTGCAGAGCTCAGTGGGAAAGTACTGGAGGGAGTGTTTTGTACAAGGACAAGCATAGCGAAATTAGCATGATAAGCCCAAAGAAGACGTTTTCAGAATGTTCTGGTCTTGTGATCTTTACTCATGTAACTTTAGCTTTGCCTATGTAACTTAGAGACTAAGTTAGGGATTAGGGAGTTATGTACCAATCAGGAATAGCTGCGTATATGGAGTGTGTAATTAGAAACCAATAAGACATGTATCTTATGCAAATGTATATATTGAAGTGCCTTTAAACAATAAAATTACATCTTGCTTGCATCAAACTGTGTCCCATCTCTCAATCACAGACATTTGATTTCATAGTGGGGATGATTTAACCAGTGTCATCCAGCACATCACAGAAAGCTATTCATATCACCCCAAGGTGGATGTTTCAGGCCTAATTCAACCATGGAAACTTCTCAACATCTTCTTTTCATCTTTCCAGTGTCACAGGCAAGGTGGTGAGCAGTCTTTTCCATGGAGAGAAACAAAGTAGAACAGGATTTTCTCAGATAAAATTTTAATTTATTTGTTTGCTGCTTTGTGTCAGTTGTGATCAGACTCACATTAGCACCAAGGCATTGCCAGACTCTTTCCTGAGGTGAGATAAGGTTGTCTCCCAAGAACCAAAAGACTTACATGAAAAAATGAACTATTGCAGGCTTATTTTTCCCAAACAAAGCAAAAGGGAATTCTGCGCTCTGTTGAGAAAGATAAGTTGTGAAAGTTGTCAAATCAAATCACACAGAAGTGGATGTTCTCATACTCATTTTCCTCTGCTCTCTGATGGGCTTTACAGATATTTCCTAGTGTTTGCTACTACAAGGAAGTTCCATGCTGGAGAACTTCATCCTATAAATGGGAGCAGCCAGCATTGCCATATCCTGCTAACCCAGTGTTTTCATTACCTTTTGAAATGCACATTCACTAATCAAATGCTGCAAAATGACTAATTCATGCAATGAAGTGAAGCTGGCAGAGATGACACTTCCTGCTTGTCCCCTGACAGCAAGTTAAACAGAATTAAAACTTCATTAACAATCTATCCCTACTACCTCTCAAGGCTGGCCCAGGGCAAAAACAAAGCTTGCTTTCTGACAGGCACTTAGCCATGAGGGGACCTTCCCGATTCCAAAGCAGTTTTGTCAGTTTTGTTAGTTACTGGAAGAATACAGAATTTATGTGATTTGAAGAAGAGGGGATGGCAATACATACCTTAACCTACACAAAATTCAGGTGAGAATAAGCATTTCACAAATGAAGAATTTATCTATCAACCGTCTTTGCAAATAGTCGTGAGCCTCAAAACAGCATTACATTGAAGAAGAAGAATATTCTCAGTAAGTGCTCTTTTTTGTATTATTGAAAAAGGGACTTAGAGCTGTCTAAATTCCTTTGGACACAGAAAACTGAGGCACTGCTTGGTAGCTTTGTATTTTCCAGCTCTATATTTAGAAAAGCCCTTCATTGTGCTGTTTTTGTAACACAAAAAGTATTGAATATGATAATCTTGATGTATAATATTTTTCAAATGAAAAAAAAACTTTACAAGTTTCCATACTTATGCTAGAAAGCACTTATTAACCATGCTTGCTACTTTCTTAAAAATTAGAAGGGCATTCATAGCAAATTTCATGCAAGGAGTAATTCAGGACAAACCTAGCTTCATTTGAAGAGAAACTCCAGGACAGCATTGTCATAAAGGAAAACTCAAGGTTCTTTTTCAAAGATATGATGTATTATGCCAAATGAACACACTGTCTTGAATCCTAATTTACCCCATTATAATGGAAATTGAATTACAGCTATAATCACTATAGCTACCAGACTGTTAATTTACAAAAACTGTAGTAACTAAATTGTCATGTGTGAAGCTTCATCAAAATGCACAGTATTATTTGGTTGAGATTTTTTTCAACTTCTTTGGGAATAACCTTAAAATACATTCTATGGAATAAAAACAATTAAAGCACTGAAACAGGAATGTAAATAGAAACCATTTTTTTTTTTCACAAAAATTAATTTAAATGGGTTTAAGATCTCATGTTAAAACCCTGAAGTTCAGTATAGCATTTGGATTACTTGAAGTAATTTGCACTCAGGTAAATTAATATCTATCTATGAAATATGTGCTTGTGTTATAATGCAAACTGTAAAACAACTGTGCTTGAGCAGCCCTCTGTATAGCTGTCTTGAAATCTTTGAAACTGGTTGAAGATAGGAATAGGACGCTGAGATAATGTAATTTCAACGGAGGATATGATTCTACTAGCATGAATTTGTATGGAATTATTCTGAAAAAATATATTCTTTTGTTGATGAACAAGCTAGATGAATATATTTTCTTGTTTTAAAATTATTTCAGAAATTTAGGAAAAAATGCTTAGGAAAATATTATTTTTCAGAAGTAGGAAAATAATTGTTACTGATACATTTCCTGTGGCTGCAATCAAACAAGAAAGTTTTTGCTTTGTTGTTATAATTGCTCTCATACAGGCAACTGTCCTGTTCTGGAAAACTGAACTAAAACAAGAATCCTGGGAAAACTGTGAGGACACAGTCCAATTTATGTTTTTTTCAATAGCTGAAAAATTATGAAATACTACATGCACCCTTCCCATTTTACACAAAGTAAATTAAATAAATGCGGTGACCATGTAACTAAAGGAAAGTTTTATTTATATTATCCCAGAACACATAGTGTTATCTATTGAATTGATCAGTATGATTTCTAGTATAATTTTCTTTAACACATTGCTCTGATACATAGATATTTCTTTTTTAAGCTTAAGTGTAATCAAAAAAGAGAGGAAGAAACCAAAACCTAACCAGCAGTGATATTATGAACCTGCTGACAGATAGTGTTTCTGTATTAAAAGAATGTCTTAAGCACAAGGACTTAGCAACCACCAAAGAAAAGAGGGAGAAAGGTGCCGATAGCTTGATGTTTTCAGAATGACACTTGACACCATGGTCTGTCTCAATCAAAACTGCAGTTTACATACTATTTGAGTTACAGATAGAAAGCTAAGTCATTGGGATAGCAACGCATGATCAGTTCATACAATCCCAGGCAAAAGGTACTAGATTTAGCCAGGATTTGTGGTTTTATCACAATTGTTTCCATTCTCTTTAACTGGTTTGGAAAAAACTATCTTGAAATTTGCATGCTTCTTCAAGACCTTTGTGCAAGACTAGCAGACCCCTTCATTCCTCATATTTTTATGCTTTTGCAGAGCTCAAATATAATAAAGCTCTTAGTCCTCTTCCTATTCAACGATCACCAGAAACTTGACTAAGCCAACTAAGAGAAAATAGCAGCTAGATAAAAAAAAAGATGGAAAGATTATCTCATTACACAGTTAATTCTGCTTTTTATTTTTAGTGAAAATGTGGTAGAAAAGAACATTAAGGACAAGATAAACAGCTTCAGCCAAAAAAATACTTTAATAGATGTTAGACCCAAAAGGCCTCACTGAATGACAGATGACCCACCCTCATCTATCAAAAGATAGGAGAAGAAGCAATAAAGATATTTATGAGTTTACAAAAATTCTAAAATACTTTAATAGATAATAAAATAATAAATAAAATTAAATAGAAGAGGATAAGAAGGATACAAACCCTAGCTCCCAGGATGACTATCACATTCCCAGCAGAGACAGGGAAGGTCCCAGAGTGGGATCAGTTTGGTCAGGACCTGGATGCTGGATCTGGACTCAGGAGTGCTTGGATCGGGATCAAAGGCAGATGAACAGAACCTTTCCTAGACATCAGCCATTGAAGAAGAGCTGAGAGCTGACCCTTTGATCCCTCACCTTTTATACTGAGCATGGGGCAGATGGGATCGAATACTCCAGTTGGCCAATTTTTGGCCACCTTCCCTGTCTCCTCCTCCAAGAAGGTAGGAGGACTCTTCTATGTCTTTCCGATTCCAGACCCTGGTGGGGAAAATGATGAATTTTCTGACCTTGATTATCACAGTGGTACACGAAAATAGAAGCCTCTTGTGTAAAATTCTCTGGTATAATCAGGTCTTATCAGTTTGAGAGCAAATAGTTTCTGAACAATGCACTGTTAATTTCAAAGTTTAGTCAGACAGAAGAGGCTTAGCTGAAAAGTGAAGTTACAAACTAGAAAATGTACTCCATTTTTTGTCAAACCAGGACAAATGTGTTGCCATTATTTATCTATTTATTTTCCTGTCCAGGATGCTTATCTGTAGGGACTTTCAAGGGAACATGTCTTTTAGGAGCACTGTTACAGAACGTTATCTCTGAAGAGAAAGACTTGGGACTGTCAGTTAGTGACAAACTCAACATGAGCCTCCAGTGTGCAGCCAAGAAGGCCAACCAAATCCTGGGTTGCATCAAGAGGAGTGAGATCAGCAGAACCTTGTCTTTTCTTACTACTTGCTGAGGCAGTTGTAGCACAAAAAGTGAAAGAGAAGACCTATCTCAGTAAATTAATCAAAATCTGGAATTCCGTTTTCATGGACAATTCTGAAAGTTCATCAGACAACAAGACTGATTTATTAATTTTTCTCCCTGTTTTCAAAATATCTTAAAAATTTAAGTTTAGTCCACAGTAGACCTTTTTTCTGTATAATAGGAGAATATTTTACACCTTTGACTTTCCCAGATTCAATATCTACTTCCCTTACCCTCCCTTGCCAACTCCGCACAGTTCTATGTGTTTCTGGATCAACAATGTTCCTTAAGGGATTTTTTTTAACAAATTGCTAAATTCATAAGAACTAATAAACAGAATCTCTGATGGTGAGTAAGAGCTTACATCACTTTGTTTTAAGCCACTGACAGAAAATGGCTTTGCTCCACTTGAATCCAGGAGCTGCCTCTTATTCCTTTCTTCTGCTTTTTCATTAAAAAAGATATCAAAGAGATATATTTGTGATGGTAGGAATTCTGTTAATCTCTTGTGGCTTAAACTCTTTTAGACTCTTGTAGATAGATAGGGGACGTAGTATAAAACACATAGATAAGACTAGGAATGAGATCAAACTCAAGACTGATAATTTACATAGTTGTTTTACTTTGCAGCTTCAAACTTTTCTTGGTTTTCTTTATTGATGATGCAATGCAAGTTAATATTGTGGGAGCTCCTATTTGTGGAAGAACAGTTAGGAAGGCAGAGTGATGAAATAATCTGGTCAGCTGTGATCTCTGAAATGGATGTCTTCTGCTGTATTTCACAAAGGTAATTCATGAAACCATGCATTAATGTCATTTCCTATTCAAGTGGGAAAACACATCCTTCTTTTCTGCTTTCCTCTGCAATAGCTGTAGGTCTAAAAATGGGAACATCATGACCTGTTTTCTAGGTCTTCAAATTTATTATGAAAATAATGTAATCTTTCTGAGGTACTTGAAAAAGTCACCTGGATGCTTAAGTCTTTCTCAAAGCAGACTATTTTCTGATTTCTTATGCTTTCCCGTGATTTTTTTTTTTCATTTTCAAGAGTAAAGTATTAGTAACATTTAGTGACTTGCACCAAATATATGTGTACTTAGTGGAGAATTTTTCAGACTTTTAGATTTTAAGAAAGGAATTAAAAATTATTGTGACTTAGGCTGACCTTCTGAAAGCATAAACCAAACAAGATAAGTCTTCCAGTAAACCAATATTTTTTTCTACCTGCAGACCAGAAAGACTCATAATTTATTTAAACTTTCAAATGTGAAAAATGAGGAGTTAATTTTATTGTTTAAAAGTTTCAGAGTTTAAATATTAGAGATTTACAGAGACTGATGCAAATGTAGAACGAAATCCATGTTAAAGTAGAAGAATCAATGATCCCCACTTAGGCAGATTTTTCATAAAACTTTTTTTCAAAAAATTTTTCAAAACACTGCAAAGTGCAGTGTTTCTTGCATTAAGAATAAGAAGTTTCGTCTCTGTTGTCTGTGGTTCAGGATGTGCTACCCCAGGTTATGCTCAAGGTCAGTTTGTATGGGGCTCTTGTTGAAGATGTCCCTGCTTGCTGCAGGGAGGAGGAGCTAGATGACCTCCAACATTCCTTTCCAACTCAAAATATTATACGATTTTATTATTTATGATTTATTTTTTAATTTATTGTCATAATTGTGTGGGTTTTTACATGTCAGTACACTTAGTTGCTACTGTTATTTTTGGTTATAATACTGAAAAAAAGAAAGCTTAGACCTTTTCGCTGTCAAAATAATTATCAGTTGACATAATGTATATACTTTTGATCTACTGAGTTTATTTAGGGTTTGATGATGCTAATATTTTTGCATTGTCAGTTCTAATGCAGCTGATATTCAAAAGCCAAATCCATGTGGTTTCAACTGGCTAGTTCAGAAGGGAAATACTATTTGCTTTTTTGGTTTCTTCATTATAAAGGGATCAAATTCAGGGATAAAAATACTTTCATTTAAAGCCAAAACTTCAGGAGGCTTTGCAATTTCCTGGTTCTAGTTAACAATTACCTTTAAGTTATTCAAGCAATAAATCCATGGCACAAACAAAACTCAAGAATGGCTCTTATTTAAGTAAAGCAAATGACAGTGAAAGAAAATCCTATTTCATTAGCATTACAAATTCATATGAAGTGTGCATTTTGGGTATGGACAATTTCTTTTGTTTTTGTTTTTTAAGACAAAGTATTCTTTTTGATAAGCTGGCCAAAGTAAAATGTGGAAGATTGTTCTGAAAAACATGTCTTGAAAGAGTACAAGACAAGGTACAATATTCAGGCGGTATTAAACCAAAGTTTGTTCTATATTGGCTCAGATTCAAGCAAACCATGTTGAAGGCCAAAGAAATGAATTGGCAATGTTATTGGCCCTCCATATTAGCCTGGATACACTGTCTCCCCATCAAAGCATAATCAGGTAATTATCCCAGCAATGCTAGGTCTACTATTCCAGTAAAGCAATAGTATATGATATATAGTATAATATTGCAGTATAGCAATAGTAGGGAGCTTATCTTTTATTATCCTTTTATGGTAGTAAATGGGCAATTTCAATGTCATTTGTCAAGTTATTCTAGCACAGGTATTGGGTCTCTGATTCTCAAGTCCATGCTGTTACACTATAAGTCTCTTGTAATTTCATTACAACAATGTGTTTTCAGAAAAAAAATTACATAGATGATAATATTAATAGCTTCAAGTTTTTAGATAATACAGATTTTATATTTTTTAGAAGTGTTTAATTTATCAGAGTCTGTGATAAACTATGTTTCTAAAATTTAAGGAGTTTTGTGAACTATTATATCTTTGTAGAGTCATAGTTTGTGAAGAGGCTATGAAAGAAATATCTGAATGGCAAAAGTGAAGCTGCTCTGAAATTTCTTCAGATGCTTCTTCCTTAACTGGGGAGAGATGGGGTTGTACTCAGTGATGCTGTGTTCTTCGGACCCAGGGAAAAAAAAGCACTTGCTGGAAGGGCTGTAATTGCCAAATATAGCAAAAATGGCCCATGGCTAGACTAGGAGAAACAAAAGTTCCAGTGAGAATTCAGGCTTTGAGCTACTCTCTCTATCTCTGCTGTCTGCACTATAGGTTTGAAAAGCAGAATCTGCAAAGATAACAGCAACTAGCACAGCAGGAGATAAAGAAATTTGTAGAAAAATGAAGGTGGTTTTTAATTTATTGTGTGTGTGGGTGGTATAATCTTGCAGATCCTTCTAGTGTTCTTCAGTCTATCAAAGAACATGCATATATTTTAAAGAATTTCTTTCTGTTTAAGTTTTACCAAAACATTAGTTAAAAAGATCTGATATCACTTTATTTTGGTGAATTTATTAAGCTTTCAGTCTCCCCTAACTTACAAAAAATTAAAAAATAATTTTCAGGGATTCTTTCCTGCCACCTCTCAACAATTACTACTCTTGTCTCACTGCTGTTCTTCTTTCTTCTGTTTCTTATCTGGTAAAGATAATTACACCAATGCAACATAGAAGATAAAATAGTTAGAGACAATAAAAATTAAGAAAAACTAAACAATGTATGTCAACAACAGATATGAAGAAATGGGAAGCTAAATCCCACCTGAGGTGTCTCTCTATTGAAAACTCAAATGTTGACTTACCATCAGTATTGCAAGCAGAAGTTATGGTTGTAAACATTACAGAACTACGAAGGCCAGATATAGTTCATGTTTGTATTAAAATGCTTAATAAATACATATCATTTCCCTGTGTGGTGCTGTGATCTTACCCTTTTCACAGGATCACAGAATCTCAGGGATTGGAAGAGACCTCAAGAGATCATATAGTCTAATCCCCTGCTGGAGCATATACATGTAGATCAGGTCACACAGAAACAAATCTAGGTGGGTTTTGAATATCTCCCAGAGGAGGAGACTCCACAACCTCTTTGGGCAGCTTGTTCCAGTCTTCTATCACTGTCATTGTGAAAAGGTTTTTTGCATTTTTATGTGGAACCTCCTATGCTGCAGCTCGCACCCATTACCCCTACTGGCTATGCACCTTCTAATACTGCCCCAGGATGCCATCTGCCTTCTTGGCTACATTGCTGCCCCTTCACCTACACAGCTCTCTAACAGCTCAGTCCCCAGCTTAAACAGAATCATGGGGCTGTCCTTGCCCAGATCCAAGACTCTACACTTGCCCTTGTTACATTTAATTCAGTTTCTCCCTACCAAGCTCTCCAGCTTGTCCAGGTCTTGCTGGATGGCAGCACAGGCTTCTGGTTTCATGTCATCAACAGACTTGCTCCTACGTTTTTTCCTGGAGAAGTTATGCAGCAAAACATAGATACAGTTATAGCTTTCAAATACCTGCTCTGTGTTTTTCCCATACTGCTTAAAAAAACATAGATTAAATAACTTAACAAATAAACTAAACAATTAAAATTCTATCTGATACAAGACTGATATCTGGAACTTTGCCCTTTGTTTCGAAAAAAAAAATAAATTCTGGATTGCACAAATAATTTACAAGATTCACTGGGTTTTCTGAGATGATGTTCATAGCTCTTGAGAATGCAGGTCTGAGACCTATAAATTCAGAGTATGCTTATCTGGAAAGAAGCAATCTCCAAAATTATAAGAATTAATCTAAGGAGCATGCTACTCATTAGAGTTTTAAGAGGTTGCAGTTTCAAAGTTTCTCACGCTCGGTTACTTCAAATCAGCCATGTTTAGTAATATCTAAAATATTCATAGTATATGGATCTCTGATGGAATAATATGCATCAGGAATTGGAATAAATATCAGTACGTGAATTTTGGCTAGCTACTGAGTTAGTTAGTTAGTTAAATAAATGTGATTTAATATTCTCTAAGTTGTGGATCTATGAATTAATACTACCAGAAGTGATCATGCCTATATTAGAGTAAGTAAGAAATGCATACCCTTGAAACTTTACACCCCGGGTAAGTAAGTCAATTTGGGTAACTTTTACTATGTGTTATTACAACATATATTTTTGCTGGTGTGGAGAATGTTGTTTTTAGTGCAGATTTTGTTAATAAAGCAAAATGATAACTAATTGTATAGAAAAATTGTCTTTTGCTATTCCACACATAATTAATTCTCCTGGTTTAGGCCCAAAATGCCCCCCCCAAATGACAGATAGCGCCCCCTCCTCTCTCAGAAGAGAGGAGAGGAAGGAATGAATAGATTTGTTTAGAAGAATTCTTAACTACTTTAATAGATAATGAAATAGTAGATAAAATTAAAAGGAAAAGATAAAAACATATACAACGTATACAAAACCATATCAAGCTCCCGGGATGATGATCACGTCCCCAGCAGATGCAGGGAGAGTCCCAGTCTGGGGCCAGTTCAGTCAGGAGCTGGATGCCGGATCTGGATTCAGGCGTGCTCGGATCAGGGTCAAAGGCAGAGTCTTTTCTAGATGTCGGCCATCGAAGAAAGAAGGGAAGGGCAAGAAAGAGAAGGGCAAAAGCCCTGACCCTTCAATCCCTCAGCTTTTATACTGAGCATGGGGCAGATGGGATGGTTTCGGGTCACCTGCCCTGTCCGATCCTCCTTGTAGGTGGGACTTCTCTACGTCTTTCTGCTTCCAGTCCCCCGGTAGGGTGGATGACAAACTTTCTGACCTTGATCACCATAGTGAATAATGAAAATAAGAGCTTCTTGCATCCCATTCCCTGGTATAATCAGGTCTTATCAGTCTGGGAGCAAACAGTGTCTGAACAAAGTGCAGTTAATTTCAGAGTTTAGTCAGACAGAAGAGGCCTAGCTGAAATGTGAAGTTACGAACTAGAACATTTACCCCATTTTACCTCAAACCAGGATATACATCCTCATCCTTTTCTGGGTTTTAACATTTAAGTAACCTTTGCTCAATTCATGGTAGAATTTAGGTCAGCATTTCTCAGTATTTGCAATCTAATACTTTAATTTTATCTTATCTAGGCATAATTAGTAGAGTATCTCATAGGAGAAATTCTATGTTACTTAAAATGCTACTGAAAGTGGGGCTCTGGAAATTAGCAAGTTTATTTTTAAGAAGGAAGGAAGGAAGGAAGGAAGGAAGGAAGGAAGGAAGGCCAGCCATTTTGCAGCATGTCGAACAGTTGATACAACTTCAGAATTCACAAATACTTCAATATATGGGATCAAGTCCTCGGAGTGTATCAGCAAAGTTTTGCTGAATTCATTTGAGTTAAAAATAGTTTTTGAAGTGCATCTCTACCCATTGCCCTCCAATATTATCAGCTTATCTATTCCCTTAACAGCACCTCCATTGAGACTACCTTTGACCACTGTATAGGCATTAATTTAGCTGATCTTCAGGTACATTTAAAATAAAATCCACTTGTGTTGCAAGTAAATAAGTCCTGAACTATCCTTCAAGCTGTATCATGCCACAATGTGATTCTTAAATGAAGAGTTCAGATGAATTTTTGTGTTTCATGTGTACACAGACCGGTAAAAGATATAAACAAATATATACATATACTTCTTTTTGCACAAAAAGATCAATCTAAATCAAAGATCATCTTATAATAACGAAGTCTTTAAGTCTTAAAGAAGTCTCTGAAAACTCTTTTTCTGCATGAGATGCAGAGAAGCACAGTATAGCTGAGATGTTAGATAACTGGAGATCATCTAGTCAAACCCTGTGTCAAAGAAATGTCACTTTCAGCAAATTGTCTAGGACAGTTCTCAGGTTATAAATATGTCTGAGAGTAGAGAGTACACAACTACTCTGAACCACCTACATCTGTGCTCAGTAAAAAAATCTTTCATATTTAATTGCAATTTCTTTCATTTTCATGTTTGGTTGTTTTCTCTGATTCCTAACCTCTGAAAGAAGTCTGGCATTGTCTGCCCACCTCTCAGGTATTTGTACATGTGGATAATACAACCCTTGGAGGCTTTTCTTCTCCTGGCTGAACAGACCCAGATCTCTGAGCCTATTCTCATACAAGAAAAACTTAGTGTTTCTTGTAGCTGTTCACTGGACTGGTTTGAATACACATCTTGTACTCAGAAGCCTGAAAATGAATCCAACAACCAAGATGTGGCATCATCATTGCTGAGCAGAAAGAAAGGATCACATCCCTCTGTCTGCTGGCAATCATCTTTCTAATGCAGGCTGTCTTAGCTGCAAGGATATGTTGCCATTTCTGTACGTTCACGAGGAATCCTAGGTCTCTTTCTGCACAGCTCCTTCCAAACACTTGGTCCTCACTTTTTTCTTGTGCATTGGTCTTTCATACTCCTAGATAATTCTCTCTAGCTGCCTTTCATGTTCCCCACTGAGTCTAAATCTAATGAAGTTTGTATTATACGCTTCCCTACATCATCTATCTATGTCTATAATAATTCTGGGCCATCTTATCCTGCTTTTAATTCTTGTACACCTCCTTCTTCTTGTACACCAAGGGCAAATCATACCTGACCAATTTGGTGGCCTTCTATGATGGAGTAACATCATCGGTGGACAAAGGAAGGGCAACTGACATCATCTACCTGGACTTGTGCAAGG
>VZTY01029223.1:2677-17236 GCA_013400935.1 Turnix velox
GTGGGAGGTGTCCCTGCCCACAGCAGGGGAGTTGGACTCAAATGATCTTTGAGGTCCCTTCCAACCCAAACTATTCTATGATTCTATATTTTGCATTTAAAAAAAGGGGATATTTGGGAAAAGCCACAAAGGCAGAAAACAGTATCTTAAGCTGAATTAGGCTAAGGATTCCAAGCAGGCCACTCTCCTCAACAATGCTAAGCAGCAAACAAACCTGGAGTATTATGACTTGTTATATGTTCCTTAGTACAAGCGAGAGACAGACACAGTTGTGAGACTTCAACAAAGGGCCACAAGCCTGATAAAGAGACTGGAGCATCTGAGTATCTCTCTTATGAGGAAAGGCTGAGACCCTAGAGAAGAGAAGCTTCAAGGGGGATCTTATCAATGCATCTAAATATCTAAAGATGAAGGTAGGGTCTCTTCAGTGTTTTTCAGGACTAGAAGCCCAGAATGAAACACAGGATGTTCTGTGTGAATATCAGAAAATAGTCTGTTTGGGTGTGTACAGTATTGTTAAGTTTGTGAAAAATAGTTTGTTTTCTATATATCATACATCTTACAAACACAGTATTTTAGACAGTTCTTTCCTTACTTATGCCACCACAAAGTGCAAAGCAAGGTACGAGGACACAGGATGTATCGGGATTTAGCTGATTATAATAACTAACATGGTGTATAACAGGAAATGATAGTTGAAGACTGGTTTAAAATATTTATCTAGGAATTTAAAATCATAAATTTACAAGTAACATGTCCCAAATATCCTTAGGTTTGCTTTCACTATCATCACAAACTTGAAGGAAATCTGTTTGTACAAAACATGGAACAGATTATTCCAATGGTGATCTTGGTACACCCACTCTCAAACGTCTTATTCAGTGACTACATAAATGGTCTTTTTCCAAAGTAAATTTAAACCCAAAACTCCAATTATTCCTTTTTTCAGTATCCCAAAACACAGCCAAACCCTACAGTGTGATTTTTTCATACTCTCCAGGTTTTTTTCTGACAAACTTTCTTTTCTATTAATAGTCTACAAAATCACTTGGAAATTCAGATATTTCTGACAGCTGTCACAATGGAGCAGAAAATCAATCTTTTCCAACCTTGCAGAGCTGTGCTGCTGACAGTCATAGCCTGATTCTTCTGAAAATTCTGTGTATGCAACTATTTGCCTAGCCTTATTTTCCGTTTTCATATTTTCTGATTTTCTACTAGAAATTGCTAAGGTCTTAGGTGACCCAGACAGAACCCTCTACATCCTCTGCTTCTAATGGTTTTATCATTCCGCTGTGAAATGTTAATGAGGCACATTGTGTCCTGTGAAGGGCATTCAGATGCCGCAGACAGGACAGATGCTTTATGAATATATGCAATATTGTTATTTTAAAAAATAGATCTCATTGATTTTAAAGAAGTTTAGGAAGTAGCCTGTGCCTGACTTTCTACTTGATGACTTTTTGTTAACCTTACAATTGACAAATAAACTGTGAAATGAGAGGTTTTTAATTCTGACATTGAAGTTGTATCTTAACTAGTCTTAATTATACAAATGAAACAGAGGAAACTTGACATATAAACTCTTCCAAAAAGAGGGAAACAGACCGTGTTGCAATGTCAACAGGTGAAAAACTGTCACCCTATAGCAAATGCATCACCTGGACAAAAAATCTGGAGTGTCTGATGGGTGTGGAATCTTCCCTTTTGTTCTCCACCCAGTGATCCCCACCTGGGGCTACACAGTGTGCTGCTGACAGGTAGTCATGGTGACACAAAATTAACATGTCCAGCACCTATACATTAAGGAAGACAGCTGCGATTTCATCCATAATTCATAATGCCTGAAGCTAAACGACAGATTAAGTAAGACTGCTAATTAAATGCCTTTACATCACCATTTCCAAGAAATTCCAAGATTTTCTTAATTACAGTCTACCTAAAAAGATGAACAAAAATCAAAGGAACTGGAAAATTTCTTAAGTTTGAAGTGAAAGCTATTAAATTATAAGATACTTTCAAAAGTTGCAACACATGAATTGAAATTAAACAAGCAAACAAAATGACAGTGTGATCTGGGACCCTGAAAAGAAATTTATAAACAAAATCAGACTTTTTCATGTCTCCATTTTCAAATTCAAAAAAGAGAAAATGAGGCTGCTCTTTACTAAATTACTACACACAAAAGTAATTACTACACAAAAAGTAATTCTACTTAATTCAGTTTAGGAAGATGTACATAAAAATCTCCACAGAAAAGAAAATCTGAGAATTCTGAAGCTTTAGACTGAGGAAAAATTTCTGAGAGGACCCTGTTCAAGATCAGAGCCTGTTACCTTTTGAATAGAAAAATCTGAGTATATGGAGTCCTAGTTACAATTATTTGGGAGAATGAGGTTATTATCTTCGTTTCATAGAATCATAGAATAGTTTGGGTTGGAAGGGACCTTAAAGATCATTGAGTTCCAACCTCCCCCGCTAGATCAGGCTGCTCAGTGCCTTGTCCACGCTGGCCTTAAACACCTCCAGAAAGGCAAAACCTCTCTGGTTTCATTTATTACATGCTATTGTAAAAGAAAAATGCAGTTAAAGTTTCTCATACTTTGCTATCAAAGACAGAAGATCATGATGATGTTTATTATAGAAATTTCCCACCAGAGCAACTACTCCTGTGAAAATTATTTCATGTTGCAGTGTTACTTCAAGGTAAAGTCAGGTAAATTGCTCTTACATATAGGTTTCACACTAGTTTGTTTTTCTTTTTTCCACTGGTGAAAAAATTTGAGCAAAACTTCAGCATGTAAATACAGCTGTAGAGTGATGTTATTGTTCATCTCATTATACTCAGTCACTATTCTTTTCCTGTGAATTGTCATCCTTTTTTACTGGAAAGAAACTTTAAGAAATATATGTTGACTAACCTCGTTTGCATTCTGATGAGCCTGAAGGAAAAGCTGTATAAACATCTGTACTACGGTCAATACTTCTGGAGCTCCCTTAGTTTCCATCAGTACATTCCTAAGTATTTAAAAGTTGGATTAGGACACATAATTTAATTAGTCTGCCCATCATACCACAGTTAATTGGAAAAATTAGATTCTTTGTATTCAAACTGCGTCGGAGTTCGTTATGCCATCATGGAACCAACAGAAATTCTTTTACAGGCTTTATAAATTTAATTTTTACTTTAAAAAGATCAGACATATGCAACGTCTACAAATAAATGAGATTTAGTAACTATATGCAATATTCAAGTACATATACATAGGGGGAAAAAGTGTAAAATTAAAAGAGAAACTACAAGATTATTAGGCTAATTTGGCATTTGAATAGTCTTACTGGGTTCAGAGAAACTATTCCCATGCCTACAGCTAAGCACATGGGAGTTCTCTCTGTGGCTACATCCCACAGGTCATCTCAAATTAGAGAGAAAGTACAATCTAGTACAATCTCCTGGGATACATAACTGGAGGGGAAAAAACTGCAGAACAAAGATCCAAAAAAACTAATGCAACTATTAAACATAGCACACTTACTGGAGACAGGAATAAACAAACAAAATCTGATCAAATTTAAGAGGTACATATTTTAAAAGTTACACACGAAGACTCAAATAATAGACCTGCTGTTCAGTTTCTGTGACTCCTTAATGATTATTAAGCAATGAATCAGAAGCACAAAAAACCCCTAATATATACCAAAGGTGTACTTGATATCAGTAATTGATACAGATTTAATTAGAGACCAATGCATTTCATTGTGCTTTCAATGGTGAAATCATAAATGGATATTCTGAAGATTCAGGAGGCTGAATGCTTTAACTGACCTTCTGCAGACAGTGCAGAAGAATGTATGGGCAGCAAAATGTAATTTTTATTCACTTAAATAAGAAATATGTAGTAGGAGAAAAAATATGTTAAAAGTATGCTGCCACTGAGATCCAAGTTTATTATTAGAGAATTGTTCTGTTCATCATGTAATGATCTAAAAGATAAGAATAGCAAACACATTACCGAAAAATTTCACAAAACTACAGGCACATATAATCATTAATATAAACACATGAAAGAGTACACAGAAACTGGAGACAGTCTAGGTGTGTGGACTTGTCCATAACCAGACTTAGCCACAAAAAACTAAGGAATAAAAACCCAAATTAATATCCATGACATAACACAATTTAGCACAATCAACCTCAATAAAAGTAATAAAAGTAGCAGGAAAAGATTTTTCTAAATGCGACACAATACTTAGATCTGTACTTCTAACTGAATATTAATCTCCTAAATAGAAGTTTTCTGCCACATGTAGAAGCATTACACAGGTTTGTTGAAGACATATCAATTTTTAAGTGGATTTTTCTTTNGTGTAGAAGCATTACACAGCTTCCAAGCAATGAAGTACAAATCCCTTATCAGCAGCTCTCTAAAATTTCACGTGACTATGTCTGGAATAGTGTCTTGATGCACACCACTTGATAGCGGGAAGGATGTCAGTGAAGTAAAACAAAAATAACACAAAACTTCAGAAACCAATGGTTTGCAATAGCCAGCTAACATACACAGCTTCAAGAAGACCTGAAACATACTATTTTAAAAACATACTAAGGGTTTATTATCAACAATGTAAAGAAACAGGGATATTAACTGGAAACAACAGCAAGCAAACAAAGCAGAAACAAAGGCTGAACAAAAGGAAATATAATTTCTCAGACAACTTGAGGTAATACTACAGGTGCAAAATTTTATTAGGAAATACTCTGCTGAACAAAGTCCTACATCATCTGAGAAATAACACCACATCCATTCTTATATTCTCTCAGACTGAAATGGTGCAAAACAGGTATGCAGTCTCACATCACATCTAGAAAGCATGCTACATACCATGACCACAAATAACGCAAGAAGCTTGAAGAAATTCAAGCTTCAAGTCTCCCTATACCATCGCCATACACAGTCTGAAGCCTATTAGTACAGGTTTGTTGAAGACATACCAATTTTTAAGTGGATTTTTCTTTGGGAAAGCAACCATTCTCTGTTACTCATAATATTCTGGCTGTGCTCTGACACTGGACTACAGCAACAGAAAGGACTTTTGTAGCAGTAGCTGCAGGGTGGCTCCACTCTCACAGTGCAGCAGCCTCTGCTTTCTACAACAATGACCTGCACGGTCACACAAGCAGCACCAAACCTTTGCACTGGAAGCCCTTCTTTCTTAAGCAGGAACACAATGAATGAACAAAGACTGCCAGTCACCAAACACATTACTGTTGCATTGAAAATGTAATACTAATAATCCCCTCAGTAGAGCTATTCAAAAAGAATGATAAAATCCTAAATTCGGTTAACTGAAGAGAAAAAGCTGCTGAAAACTGTACACAGTTCTGAAAGCCCCCATGTGGCGCGTAGAATCTATTGCTTCAGAAGAATCTTAATGCACTCACTAATGCATTAAGAAAATGCATTATGAATCTATTGCTTCAAAAAA
This sequence comes from Turnix velox, assembly GCA_013400935.1. Lineage (NCBI taxonomy): Eukaryota > Metazoa > Chordata > Aves > Charadriiformes > Turnicidae > Turnix > Turnix velox. Next base: position 8,165 of record VZTY01029223.1, read on the forward strand.
ATCTGAATGCATTGTGAAAGCTCATTATAAACACACAGACAAATTTTATAAACTGGATGATAAATTATATTAATTCTGAGGACTATTAACAAAATGAAAAAGAAGGTGTAATGTTAAGTGCAAAAGTTTTAGCTGAATTCCAGCTTCATATTGGTACAGGCCAAGCCATTTCCATATTAATATTTTCAACCTCAAAATCAAACCTCAACCTCTCTACTGAAAGACAAAAAAATTTGCAATTTTAAAAGGTTAAAATACAATGTAGACAACTGTATCAATTATATTAGGATGCAAAGTTCTCAATATTTTTAAAGTTTTTTCATTGTTTGTAGAGTATTGCGCAGAATGGGACACTAAGGCATACAGCTAAAGAAACAGATATCCCAAAATTATAATATATCCCAGATTACAATACTGCTTCCCCTCATGAAGAAAACTTCAATATTTAATGTGATAATTTGAAACACTTTCCACTATAGTTTCAAAACTTACTTGAAAACACCAGAAACAGTTCTGAAAATGGTAGGATTGATTGCAGCTTGTGGCTGTAGATAAACCAATGAAAGGAAACCAATCATTAATAAGAAATAACTCAACTTTTGCTATATAATTTACATCTGAAGTCATGGATGTTATTACACTGTAATTATTAAACTGTAAATTTCAGATCAACTCGTACTAAACTTTCAGATTATCTCAGGATTAGGTTCTTCAAAATAATTATGTCACAGTCATGGAAGGACACCTACAGCAATACCAAGCAGGCTAAGCACCTGGGATCCCAAACTGTTTATGACAACAATCACTAAAAATACTAAGGGTGGCAGACAGAAAGAACAGGCTACTGCATGCAAGTGCTGGAGGCAAGACACAGAGCAGATTTACAAAAAGCTTTTCTTTCTTTTTCCCAGACAATCCCTTTTGGATATGTTTTGAGATTCTTGCTACATTTGCAAAATTAAATTCCAGAAATTGAATATATTTCATCACCTTTGTTTTGAACACTATCATGCTACAAGACAAAAGTCAGTCCTAAGAAAGTTGTTACATTAAGCATGCATTAGTAAACACTTTCTAATTGCATATCCTTACATTGTAAGATTTATTAGTCTTTTACAGAGCACTAAAACTACAAAACTACTAAAACATTCCCTAAAATGCATTTGTCTGTGACAGAACATGAATTAATGCTTTTTGTTTCTGAAGTTAGCACTTAAAAATTTAAGATTGTGCTTAAACAATCTTCAGTAAGACACCTTTAACATAATGCATTCTCTAAAGTTCAAGATGTGTAGACAGAATAGAATTTCTAAATGGCTTTTAATCTAACTGCTTTAAGTGATAGCTTTAAGTTCTGAAGAAAGCTTTTATGTATTTGTTTCAAGCTAAAAAGTAATAAATAGATTCTTTTAATTGCACACAAGCAAAATGACAACTTAATATGATATCTATATCATAATCTCAGAAAACAGAGAAGCAAACATTAATAAAAACTGTTCAGAATAGCTCCATGTTTCTCACAGTTGTCTATCCTTATGCTGTACTGGAAATACTAGGTGGCACTTCATTTTCATGTTTTAGCAGACATAATTTCTGTCACCGGGCTGCAGCTAAGTTGTCCTGTTTACGCCATCTAGTGTTCGAGAAAATGCACAGCCGGTGTTTTGGATCACGAAACTAGAGGAAGAAAAAAAGCGGCGACAAAAAGACACCTTCACCTTTTTTTTTTTTTTTAATAAAAAGAGGAGAACGATCTCCGGACGTGCCTTCCAATCCCAACCACTCTGTAATTCTTTGAAGACAGTGGAAAATTGAGAAGTGTGATTTTAAGTCACATGGGCTAAATGGTTGAATCCAGACATTTTTCGACTGTCTTTTCAGACACTCTTCCTAACTTTGCATACATGCTTGTATGATGACCTACCAACCCACTGTTGCTTAAGACAGATTGAGTACAAAGTAGAAAGCATCCATCAATACATTGCCACATATATAAAAATCAAATCATCATTCTTCTGAACAAAACTAAAATAACTGCTGTATGCAACAATGAAAAACCTTGCACTCTCTCTCCACAGACAGCAGCAATCTACAAGAAACCACAGTTAATAGCTTCTAGTATTTACACTACACTACCTGAAATAAATGTGAATTTAATCACTGGTTTTCAAAACAGAAAACCAAAAAGCCACACCATACCTCAACACTAACAAATTCAACAAGATTTTGATCAATGGAGCATGAAATTAATTTGCAAGTAAAAACGCTATTACTGTGCAAAAGTCTCCAAGACAATTTGAAGATGTATTTGAAGGAGCAGGATTAGAGCAGGTAGTACAATTCAAAACTTTTTGAAGTTTGTTATGAGTTAATAATTTCAAGAGGGATTTTCATAGGTTTTAAATGTTGATGGCCATATCTTCTTAATTTTTTGAACAATGAAAACATCTTTTAAATTTTAATAATCTTGTCTGCAACTGTGCAGTATTTTCTCAAAGACAGCTGAGCAAACAGTCTACCAGGAGATTGTTCCATCACTTTTTAAACTTACATAATACCTATGGCACAACACACACTATATCAAAAAGAGCTAAACACAGGGAACTAGAGCTCCATGTGTGGTATCGTGATTATCTATTTTAAGAACCTGTCCCTTTTCAAAAAAAAACCAAAACAAAAACCCAGCAAACATACAGGGATTTTTTTTAAGAAACAAAATAGGAAACATATACTGAAACATAAAGTACTACATACAGAAGTTGTATAAAACCACACTACTTTCACAAGTACTATCAGAAAGAAGAATTCTAAACAACTAATTTATAACACAAAACCAGAACAGATAAAGACATTAAAAAAATACATTTGCATCTACAGGATGCAAGTCAATGGCACAAAGAAGAATATACCAACAAATATATATCGCATTTTTTCATACCATAGAATGCTCTTTAACAACCACAAGTCAGAGTAAATACTGGGAAAAAAATTGTGCCCAGGATCATCACACTTCAACAGGTTTAAGGTGGTAACAACATAAATACTAATCCTCTTAAATTCCACATGATTCTTCTACAATTAAATACACCTAGTTTTATCAAGCTTCTACACTACTGCATTTCAAATGTTATAATCATAATAAGATGAAGATCATGTAGATTGGAAGGGTCCTTTTCAGGATCATTGAGTCTGACCATATTTGCAAATTGGATATTTACTTGCATCCCTGAATTTTACATTTAATAATTAAAAATAAGAAGTATCACTTCATTTTATCTTATACCAAGTGCCAAATGTTCTAGTACTTTAAAGTATACACTGGCCTCTCCTCTCTAAACCAGTATTCAAAGCTACTACACAGGCCTCTCCTCTTTGTATGTATCTTATTTTGAAGTCTTTGGAGGAGGAGCAAGTAAGGACAACCTAAGTGTGCTGACACAGTTATGTTCCAATCTTTTCAGGGATAAAGAGGTGAAGACAAAGTACATATGAATGTAGTTAATAAACAATAATAAATGAATAATCACAGCAAAGATTTTACTTCATTTTATATATAACATAGATACTTTTTTTTTTTCCTGAGCCATAGTGGTACCCCATACTGCATTCAATTCAGTGTACCCAGTAGAGTAAAAAAATATAGACTGTCTTCTGGAGTAATCTAGATCCCCAGATGACATATGAAATCCTTTAATTGCCATACACTTACAATATTTGCAAGCTTTAGGATGAATTCCTAAACCAGAATTTTACAAATTAAATTAAAAAAAAAAAATCATTCTTTTCTGATTCAAAAGATATAAGTAATGTAAGTAATTTTGTAGAATGAACATCACTTGACATTTTTTAGTTCTATCCATTTGATGAAATACACAATTTAAGTGTCTAACACTTGCCATTTCACACTAATTAAACAATTAAATTAAATTAATGGTAATTAAAAGCTAAAATTACATAGAACAAGAGCGCATTATTTCGGGAAAGGTATTGTATTGTGTCGATTTCTCATAGCAAAAAATTTTTATTCACTAGGAACACAGCATTTGGAAACTAACCTTAATTACAATTTAACAAATGTTTTTTATTATGAACTTTGTTCAGGTTTGCAAACAAAATCAAGTACCTAAGTAACTAAAATAATCTACAAGGAATTTCAACTGTTTAAACTGAAAAACTCCCTAAGGCACAGAGACTGGAGTAAAAAACAGATTCAGGTCCTGTCTTGCAATTTTTTTCAGACAGAGGTAGGTTCTCAGCACCCCCACCAGTCAACTTCTCATTATCAGTAGAAGAAAAGTTTTTGCTCTTATGCTAATTTAGTGTAATACCTAAAAACTTAGTGACATTTTTTCAACTCAAAATTCATGGCCATTGCCCTCAAATATACACATGTATTTGAAAACTCATAAAACTTCTGAAGCATGAAAGTATCAAATGTACTACATGTTGCACATACCAATACTGAATCTTTTATGACACAAGCCACTTCTTCAAGTGAATTAACCTGAATGGAAACCAGCTGATCTAAAAGATGCAATACCGCTTTTTCAAGACTTGGAATGTGACAAAGCCAAAGGCTGGAGACAGCTAATTCAGGGAGGGAGATCTTCTTCCTAGTTTAGAGAGAAAAAACACTGTGACCTTACAACTAGCCTCAAGAAAACCACATGCTTTCATTAAGAGACCTGGCAAGAGCCACATACTCAAGAGCTGTATGAACTGAATAATTTTTGCTCACTGTCATGAACAAATAGGTAAAAAGTTAATAAGCAAAGGGACCATCTATGCTGAATCAGTGCACTTGCTCTGAAAGTTTTCCAAACTGCTTTACTGATTATGGAACTTGTCCAGTCTGAAGTTATGAAAAACTAACAAATGCAAGATAACATTCTCATTTTGAACACATCTTTCTCTACATATTTTCACATCCTTTTTTAGCTTGTTTTTTTCAACTTCTAGTAACATGCATGCAAATCAGTAATTGTGTTTTTCCACTTGTTTTTGCTGGAGTCCTTGATGGAGCAACAGAACAACCTTCATTGGAACATCTCAAAAATTACAGTGTTGAGTATGAAGGAAGCAATTACAACTTTGATTAAAATGGAGACATACAGATAACTGCAGTAAAGTCATCACAAAGGACCTTTCTATATGAAATGCATATCTTTCTCAAAATTCCTAAAATCTACCTGAAGACCTGAACCACCATTACAGATAAAAGATGGAACAAAGTTCCAATTTGTATTGCTACAATTTTTACATCGGTAATTTAAAATTCACCTTTAGCCTACAACCTGAATTCTGCTATTCAACTGCAAGGGAAATATTTTACTAGAATGCACATGATGTACAGCACATTCAGCATACAAGCCCAGGGTAAAAAAATTTTAATAAAATTAATAATCTTCATGAACGAGTATAAAAGTAATATAGCTCATCACTTTCTTTACTTTACTTACTTTACGTTACTTACTTTAAAAAGGCATCATTTACAGCCTCTAGAAATTCTGAACTGAGAATTTCTTCTGATGTTCCTCGTTGGTATAGAAGGAGAGTTTCCAGCAATGAAGTTACATCAGGCAAAGTAATGAGAGGGAGACAGAAAAGGGACACATTGTTCAGACGAATGCTTAAAGCTCTGAGGAAAAAACAAATATATGATTCAGGAAAGTAAAAACTTTGATTTCTAAACTGATACAGTAAAAGAAAATCATTCTGTGATTGATTTCTCTTCCCAAGTCTCATTAGCTTTCCATATTATTCTCTTTCATTCTACTCTATAAAACATAGGTTTGTTTTCTATATTGAATAAAGTTTTGTGTTGATCCTCATTAGCTCTGCCCGTGGCTTCAGCCCTAAAGTCAGTTTCAAATTAATTCAGATAATTTACTATTCTTGTAAGAAAATGTAAGAAGGAAGGAAGAAAAATAGACAAATTGTTAGCTCTGACACAAGGAAGATATTTCAGCCTCCTCTTTCATCTAACTTTACAGTCTGTGTTAAATAGGTCACAAAACTCCATTAAGTCAGCAGCTTTGACCCCAAAGACAAACAGAATCCAGACAAGAGTTATACTTTTAAAGGAGAAGACACAGCTTGAGTATATAGCCTATCTTTAAAATATTTCTCTTTATTTTTGCTTTTGTTTTCCAGATGATATTCACCTAGTCTGTGTGAAATCAAAAGGATCTACTGACATATTAAAATATGGTAGTTTTTGACAGAATACTATGATCTGCATTTTAAGATCAGTGGAAAGACACAAATTACACAGCAAAAAAATGCAAGCATGTAAAAAATCAGGACAATAGTAGCATGAAGCAAATGTATTCACTTTAATATAATAACAGATTTTGGCTTCATCACCTAGATTTATGTGGTGTGGATAAAGACAGTGATTACTCTAAGTGACTACAACTATACATGTAAAAACAATCCACACAATGTTGCAAGGCAATGATTAGCATCACAGGATAATCTGAATTGGAGAGCTGGCCACTGTCATCCCAGTTTCCTTCTCATCTGCTGTTTCTAGTTTTTAATCTGTAGAAAACTAGGCCATTGATCATTAATAGCACGTGCTAAGTAATTACTATTTTGTCATATTAAACTATCACTCACCAGCAGGGAAAGAAAATTCCTTTGTAATTTTTTTTTACTTTTTCTTATTATAAATACCAGTTAACTTTGGTTACCAGGATGTATATAGCAGACATCATTATGATTATGAATCTCATGAAATTCAAAAAGACCACACCCAGCAGTGGGCAGCACATCATGGGACATGCTTTGCCTCCCTGATCCATGGGACTACAGTATGCTACCTGGTATACTGTGACCAACTCTGGGCTTTCCATTATAAGAAGGACACAGAACCATTGGAGCAGGTACAGAGCAGGGTCACAAAAATTAAAAGAGGTCTGGAGCGCATCTCCGTGAAGATAAGCTGAAAGTGTGTGGGCTGTCCAACCTGAAGAAGACTAGAGAAGACCTTATTGTGGCTTTTCGGTACTTAAAAGGGTCTTTTGAGAAAAACTGAGAGAATTTTTAACCAGGGTCTGAAGTAGTAGGACATGGGGCAATGTTTTTAAACTGAAAGAAGGCAAATTTAGATTAAGTAAGGAAGGAATTCTTTATACTGAAGGTGATGAGACCCTGGAACAGGCTGTCCTGAAAAAGTCCTCACTGAACTGTAATGATTGGAATTAAAACATACCAAAATTATGTTTAGATAACAACATACCTCCAGTGCATGCTAAGTTCATTGCCCTGATTTTCTCTGAGTTCTGCTACTAATGAAAAGACCATCTGTTGAATTAAAAAAAAAAAATCAAAATAAAGTACACTTTCCAGAAATAACTGGACATTAGTTGTGTGGGTGGCATATTGTGGAGGTAAATTTTCTCTGTTCACACAGTAGGATTTTTTTTCTTGTAAATCATTAGTGCCAAATTAAAGTTGCCTAAATCACTAAAAACACCACAATTCAAAATGTTTTTGGACACAAATCTACCTTCCACATTTGAAAACTTAAAAGCTGTTTATTTTATCTGTGCTTCCCAACATTCAGAGGAACATTACTAATAATTCTTATTTACTTTATCCAAATTAACATACTATTGTTCCTATTACTTTTCTGTATTAAATACAAAAGACATTTTTTACAAGATTCAGGGCTTATCCACTATTTAAAGTGTGGTGCATACAGCCAAAGAAAATATTCCAAAAATTGCATTATAATATACAAAATAATATATACAGTTTAAACTTCAGAGGGGAAGAAATAAGGATAGGACAGCAAATTTTCTTACATCACAACAACAAAAGGAATTTCATTTTTATCAGCATCTATTACAGTGTAATTAACATTTTTTTCTCTTTTTCTTTAAGTTCTACCACTTCATTTGTTGACTTAAATGGTTGTAAAAGTAAACGAGGTAAGAAAAGATAAAGTTCAACTCATGTTCATTATAACAATGACAACGCCATGTATGTGCTTAGAAATCAGTGATTTATTATTAACAAAATCTCAGTGGCACAAAATACTTACCTTTTTAACTAAGTGACAATAGTAATCTGTTGATGTGTAGCCAGCAGTTGAGACAAATGTACTGGTTTCAGCTTCATTACTTTCCCACTCAGAAGGAGAAAGAAGATGGCACAGCATACTCTGTAAGAAATCAACAGAAGGGCAATAAAAAAAAGTATTAGGCTACAGCATCCTGTGTAAAATGAATTGACTGACACTGAAGTATATCTGGAGTAAGATCTTTTAATCAGTTGTGTCCATTTTTTGCCATGTTATCAGCATGCAAGAACATGCATAAACGTAAGAAAAAATGCTGTATCTGCTATAAATCCCCCTCAATAAAAGGTGGGTTCACACATCACACAATTTCAGAAGTTGTGCAATAGCAATGGAGGCCATCTGTACCAAAGTCAGACCAAACTTTTAGGTAGTTTTCAGTTCTTTGGGAGCCATTTCAGCCTGGTATGATCTGGGCAGCAGCAGTCACATTGCTAAACAGCAAAAAACTTACTTGTAGACTTCATCAGTACTGAGATCAAAAAGAGAAAGCAGGAAGTTAACATTTACTTTATTGCTTCAAGACATCTCAGTATTTTTTATGGGATTCAGGGTGAAGACTCATAATTTATTTTGTCTGATTTCCTCATTATCTTGATAAGGTAACGATATGATTTTAGTTGGCCATTTACTTCTTTAGCAATTTCACTTTGGAAATTTTTAATTCACATGTAATATAGGCCTTTTAGTGTATCATATCAAAATAGATTTCTTAGATTAACACATTTGATACAGTGGTTCTTCAGGAGCAAAAAGAGGACTGTGAACATAGTTCTTCGCTTCCATGCTCCCCCATTCTACAGCACTATACTTACAGCTCTTATACTCCAGCACCTTCCTAACCGAATGCAATTATGAAAACTGTTGTCATAGAATCATAGAATAGTTTGGGTTGGAAGGGACCTTAAGGATCATCGAGTTCCAACCCCCCTGCCATAGGCAGGAACACCTCCCAATAGATCAGGGTTCCATCATTCCAAAACCAA
>VZTY01029224.1:0-13560 GCA_013400935.1 Turnix velox
CTTAGCCCATTGGCTCTGGTGGCTGTCACTCAGCCCCATAGCCCCGCCCCGCCTTAGCTCATTGGCTCTGGTTGCTGTCACTCAGTCCCATAGCCCCGCCCCGCCNGCCGACTTTGACTAGCAGCATAGCCCCGCCCCACCCTAGCCCATTGGCTCTGGTGGCCGCCCCCCGCCCCGCCACTGCGCCGGCACGTCGGGACAGAACGGCCTTTACTGAGGGACACCGACACCGGCACCCGCACCCCCGGCCCTATTCGGCTTTCAGCCCCTCGACGATGAGGTTGAGCTCGTAGCACCAGGTCTCGTAGCGGTAGGCCATGCGGATCTGGGCCACGTTTGTCTTCCGGATGTCGTTGCCCTGAGGCCCCTCTTCCAGGTAGTTTTCCCCCAGGAACTTGGCTTTCTCCTGGCGGGAGGACAGCGGGGCGTCAGGGACACGGAGCTGCCCCCGCCCGCCCCTCCGGGCCGAGCCCGCACTCACCTGGTGGGACAGCCCGCACTCACCTGGTGGGACAGCCCGCACTCACCTGGTGGGACAGCCCGCACTGCAGGACGCTGTTCCTGGCGATTTCACAGATGTCACAGGTGCTGAGCTTGAAGACCTGCGCAGCGATGGCGTACTCCTCCATCAGCGCCTCCTGCACACACGCCTGCTGTCACGGCCCGCCACGTTCTGCCCCCCTGAGCCGCCCCGGGGGGACGGACCCGATCCCCCGGAAAGCCGGCCCCGAGGTGGATGGGCTCGGACTGTACCTTGGTGTAATGGAACTGCATGGGGTCGTCTGTGGAAAGGGACACCATGAGGCCCTTCTGGTGGAAATCAAGCAGAGGGTTCTTGGCGTACTCCAGGAAGAGGCTGTTGTTGCTGAGCGGGGACATGGCGATGGGGATCTGGGCTAGGAAGTAGAGGTACTGCAGCACCGGGCTCTGCAAAGGGGAGCAGAGGTGCCAGGTTAGAGCTGCTGCTGCACCTTCCACCTCTGGGGTCAGTCCTGGGATGGGACCGGAGCCCCGAGACAGGAAACCTGCTGCCCTGAGCTCCTCTGTGCTGGGAAAGAGAGATGAGCTACAGTCCTACAGGGGCCAAGTGAGTTCACACCTTTCTGGTTCAAGAACTCAGCTGGCTCCAGTGATAGCAGACATATCCAGTGATAGGTCTGAACCCCCAAAATGTGCATACTTTTCTCAGCTACATCCCCAAACACTCCCAGGGAATTGCATCCCATCTGCCTGAAGCCTTTCTGTGTTGGTGTAACAGAGGCACAGTGAACTGTCAGCTACAGTAGAGGCCAGCCCTGAACATGTTCTCTGCTGTGCTGGGCTGCTCCGTGGCAGATGGTGGCACTGACCTTCTTTAGGTTTAAGCCATGAGAGATGTTATCTGCTGTCATGAAGGCTGTGAGCAGATGTGTGAGGGCCCCAGCTTCTCCACAGTGTGGACGGAAGAGGAAGGTGTTCATACCACGCTGCCTAGGCACATGGAAGAAGGACTCGGGGAAGGCCAGCAGCAGGGTTAAATGGCCTGGGGTCCCAGCTTCCCTGCCAGCAGGCCCAGCTCTGCTCCGACCACTGGGCGCCCAAGAACCCTTCTTCCACACCAGCAAAGAGCTGAGGTGACTCCTGAGGCAGACCCCCCTCTGCCAGCCCATCCCAGGTCCCTTTGCAGATCCCAGCCCTCACCTGCGGAGGTTGTTGAGCACCAGGATGTTGGCATACATGTAGTACAGGTAGTAGGTGTAGGATGGGTTCTTCTCAGAAGTCCACTCCTTTGGTTTTGGACTTTTAGTGGAGAACATGTGCCCACTGTGCTTGGACTCATCATCCACGCTGTCAAAGCCAGTGATCTGCTCGGCAGTGTAACAAAACCCCTACATTTCAATGGTCTGCACCTCGTCATCCCCAGGTGGGCTGGCTCACCCTAGCCAGGGCCAGGCTGCACACCTTCATCCTCACAAACCCCAGGGGGTGCTGGCTCACCCTGCCCCTCAGCACAGCCAGGGCCAGGCTGCACACCTTCATCCTCACAAACCCCAGGTGGGCTGGCTCACCCTGCCCCACAGCACAGCCAGGGCCAGGCTGCACACCTTCATCCTCACAAACCCCAGGCTCTATCAAGAGCTGGAAACATCTCACAGCAAACACCTCTGCAGAAGGTGAGGGGGAAGTATCTCTCACAGCCCCACAGCTCTGTGTCAGACTCCTCCCAGCACTTCTGGACATACACTCATGACAGGAGGGCCACAAGCCCACTGGTGGCATTTTCAGTGTCAGGAAATGCCTGATTTGTGGTGCACAAAGTGGAATGTGAGAGCTCCCCACACCCTGACAACACCACGGGGTGACACTCACGTGACGCAGAAAGATGCTCAGCTCTTTGTTGGCTTGAGGATTGATGGTTGCCTCAAACACAGGAATAAAGATATTTTCCAGCATCTTCCCAAAGTGTGGGAGGAAATTCTTGGACCTGAACACATCACTGTGGACAGAGATGGGGTTTGGCTGAGGGCAGAGGAACAGCATGGCTGGCTGTCCCTTTCAGGATGAAAGCAAGGAGTTTTAGCAGGGCACTGCCAGGCACAGAGCTGCCTCACACCCACGGCACGTACTAAATCCTGGGTATTTGGATCATCCACTTCATGTTGGGAGAGTAGACCCGGTGTGTGTTGAACCAGTTGGCAAGTTTGGGCCACTCGTCGGCCGAGCGCCCGTAGATGGAGAGACGAGGCTCCGCGTACTGGTACTTGGCATCCTCCAGGTCTGAACCCACCTCCTGCAAACCAGAGCACAGGGATGGATCCTCCCAGCCCCTGGGCACAGCAGCAGCACCTCAGCTCCACTGCTTTCTCCTCCCCAGGAGGAGCCAGCTCTTCTCACCTTGATGATGGTGGCAAAGTACTCGCCGTTGATGGCGTTCTCTGTCTTCAGGTAGAGGTCCCGCAGCTCGCTGGCTCCCACGGGGTTGTACTTGGCATTGAACTTGTCAAAGCGCTGGAATGTCTGCCTGCCCTGCAGTGGAGAGGGTCAGGGACAGGGACTGCACACACACGGAGTCCAAGCACAGCAGCCCAGCAGGACTGGCCCAGAGAAACCCAAAAGCTAAAGGGAGGAGCTGCTGCAGCCTGCACAAACACTAACCTGCATGTCTAACGAGTACAAAGGGAAGGGAAAAGCCTGTGGGATGGCTGAGGGGTGGAGCTGAGTGCCAGAACACTTACAGCGTGGACATCCAGGGAATCCACGGTCAGGTCATGGGGGTGCAGATTGAGCTGCTGGAAAAGCTGTTTGAGGGTGAGCTCTTTGCCCTTGGCTTTATAAACCACACGTTCAGCATCCACACGATAGGATTTCTTGATGAAGCGCAGGAGATGCTTCTGGTTCATGCAGGCTGCAGCGTGGATGTGAGTGTCCACCTGAGAAAGCAGAGGGACGGGTGTCTAGCTTCAAGTTGGGACACTCAGGTACCATCCAACAAACCCCCAGTGAGTCCCAGCTGTGCTGGGTGGGAGCTCTGCTGAGCCCAGCAGACAAACACTAGAGGTCTAGATCAGGAGCAGCCAAGTCAGCAGCACCCTGTCAGCAGGAGCAGTGTAGGTGCCACAGACCTTGACTCTTATCATCCTGTTCTGAGGGAGGGGAAGGCTCCAAGACAGCTGATCATGGAGTCAGCAGGGCTGTGAGCCTGGCCATTTACCTTCCGGCCCACAGCTTGGTCCCGGTGGGGGTTGTTCTTCAGCTCTTTCATCTCCTCCATCTCATTCAGCATTTCGTGCACTTGGAACTTGGATGAGAGGAACTTGAGGCGCCGATGGGTGTAGGTCTTACTGGGGAAAGCAAAGGGCAGAAGAGTGGCTGGGCTCCTGGGGCTGACTCCACAGGTAACCCCACAGGCTCCTCACCCCTCAGCACAGGGGCATGGCCCAGCAAACACAGGGATGCAGCTTTCACTCCGGGTGAAGAACCTCACACTGACCTGTCCTGCATCCCTAAGGTGTTTCTGGCTCTGTGCAGGTGTAAGTATCCCTGCAGGGCATGTCTCCAGTGCCTAAATGCTGACTTTGCTTAAGACCCACAAGGGCTAAGGACACTTTGGTAGCCAGCAGGTGGCACGTATGGGATCAGCAGGTTCCTCTCTCCTCCCAGGAAGAGGGGAGGACATCCCTGGCACTGCTCTGCCCTCCACAGCAGCAGTGGGCTGTCACTTACACAGGGCCCTGTGCAATCAGGGCCAAGAGGAAGTTCATGTCATCAATGAAGTCCTCGAGGACAGGGTAGGGCAGGTCCTTTGGCTCATTTCTTTCAACTGCTGCCTTGTCAGCATAGACATAAACCACCCCATCCTTCATCTGCACGTGGTAGCCCAGGTCCTCGGGGAGATTTCCAGATTCAAAGGGATCATGTCCATCCTCCACCGGGGGGGTGAACACTGGAGCAAAAGGAGAATACCATGAGGCAGGAGCTGCCAGCCAAAACCCTGCCAAGCTCCTCCACACCAGGCAGAGAGCAGGAACAGCCTGTGCCACCAAAGAGGACACCTGGGTGAGCAGCTCCCCTCTTCTGACCCCAGAGAGGAAAAAAGAAAGTGGTGCAGCTGCTGAGAGGTACCTGGAGCAGTGTCACTCGGCTTCCACACCTCGCCTTCAATGCTTCTCAGGTACTGAGAGGGGGTCCTGGGGAACCTCTGCACAGACTGGTTCATGTTCTTCTCCCGGATGCAGAGGGCACGGTACAGCCCTTTGCAGACAATTTCAAAGTCTTCAACTGTCACCTGCAAGAGGGCTGCAGCTGAAAGCAACCCCACAGCTTGGAACCAAGCTGTCCCACAGACACCATGATGCATAAGATGTGAAGAGGACAGTTTTGTTCACAGCAAGTCAAGTGTTGTCTCATCCCTTCCCTGGGCAGGGCAAAAGAGGGATGATGGGCTGAGACATGATAGAGGGAAGTTCCTGAGGCCAGGGCCCCTGAATCCTCACTGGCACCAAAATGGGAGTGAGGCCTGGGCAAAACACAACAAGCTATTTTTGGAGGTCAGGCTGAAACTGAAGCAGGACCAGCAACAGACACTGCCCAAGGTGTCAAGAGATTTTGATTTACTGCAGAGACAAGTGTTTTGGGCAGTCAAGAGACATCAGACTGGAGCAGCATGGGAGAATACCATCAGCTAGCTACAGGCATGGCCAAAGCAATGTGCCTGTGCATGGAGGGGCTTTCAGCTTCCTCTCATTGCTCCTCAGATGTTCCCCAGACACAGACAGGAGAGCAGACTCCTGTGACAGTGGGCACTGCTGAGGGAGAGCAGACTCCAGTGACAGTGGGCACTGCTGAGGGAAGGGACTGGGTGAGTGTGGGGAGAGGTACAGCCATGGAAGTACCTACCCCAGAGGCATAATCCCCTGTGATCTGTACCCGCTGGAAGTCAGGCACGGTCTGGTAGAGGGGGGAGGTAGAGATGACCTCTTCAATAGTGGACATTTTGGTGGCTGCCTTGTGAGCCAGAGGGAGAGCCAGAGCAACTGTCTTCATGCGCAGGAGCCGCTTCTTCCTGCCAGGGAGGCAAAGCTGAGGCAGACAGCCCTCCTTTGGTGTCACACACAGACACAGGGCTTGGGGCACTCAAACACAGCCATGGCCCAGCTGAGGACAATGTGAGTCCTCTCACTGCTGCTTTCTGAGCACTTGAAACAGACACGGTGCAAGGCTCGAGGCCACAGCACACAAAGTAGCCACAGGTTTCCAAATGTGGATTCAGCAGTTGCACCTTTCCACAGAAAGGTTTCTCTCCCCAGCAGCTCTGTGGCCGTGGATATGCTGACATCCAGGGATGTCTTTCTGTCCAGCTGTGGGAACGACTGGAAAGGAAACCCCAAAACCTGACAGATGCTCTGGCATTACCAAGGATTTATCCCATGGGTGTGGTGAGCTGTTTTCACCATCCTTGGTTTGTGCTTTCTACTGGCTCTGGTAGATGTGGATCTGCTGACAATGCTCCTCTCCTTTCCCTGCTTGTTGCTCACCTTTTTTCTGTAGAACTCTCCTGAAGTATCATGTGCTGCCGCTGTTCATGGCGAGAGATGGGGCAGATGTCATCCACGTCAAAAGGAGAGATCTCCTGCCTGGTCTCCTCATCTTTCACCTCCGAGGCAAAAACCTTCTCTGCGAAGGAGCGCGTCGCCTCGTCCATCTCTGCAAGGAGCAGGAGCAGGGTGCAGGGGTGAGGCAGCCATCTGCTGCACACACAGCTCCCAGCCAGCTGGCCCTCAGCTCTCACTGCCTTCTGACACCTCCACGCTGCCTGAGAGACTCTGAACAACAAGCTTGCAGAGCCTGGGCCACAGACTGAGATGGAGACATCCCCAGGCATCCCCAGCACAGAAGAAAAGGCAAATAAACTCCACAGTCCAAGAGTAGCACAAAAAGGCCCAGAAAGAAGCAAGATCTGGGGGAGGGCACTCAGGAGAGCATGCAGTGGGGGGGAGAGGAGAAGACTGGCAGAGCCCTTACAGCTCTAGGAAGCCCAAGACTTGCTCCACAAGGCATCCAGAAAGGATGAAGACAGAGGTACAGATGGAGAGCACTGGCAGCCCAAGCACTCGGTTCCTGCCATCACAGTGCAGCTGAGGAGCAGCTGAGGAGCACCCAGCCAGGAACCATCATGTGGACTGGGACACTCTCATCCCATCTGGTGCAGCATGCTCAAAGGTGCCAGCACAGCTCTAGGAAAGTCTCCATTGACACAAGGTTGGCCAAAATAGAAGATGGAAGGCTAAGAGCCCTTCCACTGCCAACAAAATTCTATAGAAGAACAACCCAAGGGCTCATCTGGCAACATCTCCTGGAAGCTCACGTTTGCACAGCACAGATGTGACTGAGCAGGCTCTGCCAGCAGCTTGGCACTAGAAGATGGACCACACCATCAACATGTTGGACAGGACACAGTCAGAGGAGGACCAGAGCAGAAAGGACATGCGTGGCAGAAATGTGCCAGACTGACAAGAAATGGAAAGCCTGCTTTTTTCCCCTATAAGGTTATTTAGGGAGGATCAAAATAGTTTATCCCTGTGGCCTTGAGTTTGTACCTTGTAGATCCTACATGTGGAATGGGAGGGCATAACACAGGGGCTTCACACCTTCTCACAGGTGTGAGTAGGTGCAGGGGGAATTGAGAATGTTTGACACAGAGGGAAGAACTCCACAGAACAGTTTGTCTCCTGAGTAGGGTCTCAGACATGCTGGGACAATATTTAAGAAAGAGCAGCTCCATATATCAAAGGACCACAAAGCTGGGACCATTCCAAGAAACAGAAACACTGCTGAGAAGGAGCATCTTCTCCAAGTGACAAAAGATCAGCATGATCATTAATGGATCATGTCTGGGCAGTACCACAGCAGAGCACAGAAGTCCAGCATTACTCACCTTTCTCTTTTGCTGTTTGAGAAAAAAACAGAAGCAAAATCAATCCAGATGTGATCAGCCCTTTAAAAGCCTTTTTGCCTGATCATCATATCCATGATGGAAATGTCTCCAGAGAAGGAGGACTCCCCCCCCTTCCCCTCTCTGGGCAGCCTCTGACACTCTTCTCTCAGCCTGACAAAGTTTCTTCTATTTCTGTGCAACCTCCTGTGTTCCAGCTGCACCCATTGCCCCTGGGCTTACCACTGGGTGTCACTGAGAAGAGCCTGGCTCCATCCTCCTGAACCTCAGTTGACACCAGAGGTGATGAACAGACACCAGAGGTGATGAACAGACCTAGTCATCTCTACAAGATGAAGTTGTCTTGGAAGGTTTCTCCCTACACCCATGTCCAGGATGAAGAGCACAAGGACATGAAGGTCAACAAACTGCCACTGATGCTGCAAGAGGCAGGTTTCACGTGTGGGCTGGTGACAGCCAGGCAGTGCCAAACATGCTCTTATCACAACTGTCTGTGCTGATATTCTGGGGGCTCTCTAATGGCATCACATGTTCCTCACTGCTCTGCCACACAGCCTGGCCCTGCTCCCTGCCCAGCCTCTGCTCCACAACCCCTTCTGAGACACCTCAACTCCTTCTGAGCCTTTCCACAAGAGATTTAATGATACAATTGCAGGACATCTTTAGAGGATACACTGCAGGAGGAATAATTTTTTTCATCAGCATGAAGAGAACAAGATTTCAAGAGTAACACTATCCCTTTGCACTATCCAGAAGTGTCTCCAAGAAGGAAGAAAAACATTTCAAGCTCCCAGCGAGGCTCCCCTGGACTGCAAAGATCTCTGGACAACACACCATCAAACCCCAGAGGCTGACAGACCTACCCTTGTGGCTCCACATCTCACTCATGGCTTTCAGACCTACCTGGAATTCTCAGCCGTGACATCTTTCCAGCAAGGTTTTGCCAGCCAACAGCCTGCAGTAGCGGGGCACAGCCTCTGACTGACCACACAGCAGCCTAAGGCTAATTTTACTCCTTTCCCATCCCCTGTAATTAGACCCTCCTACTCTAAAAGGAGAGCAGAGGTCAACTATAAGACTATTTAAAGAGCAACCACAAGCACTCTCCCTCAAACAGGTGAAAGCAGGGCTCAAATTTAACTGGTTTGGGGTTTGATTGGTTTTTTTTCCCCCAATTAGTCTTTAATTTCACACTTAATAGCTTTTCACCCCTTGTCTGGCCAGATTGGTGCTCCCCAGCATAGCTGCACCTTCTCACCTGCAGACCTGTGGAAGTCAGTCTCAGAGAGAGTTTTCTGTGTCCAACCAGTGGTTTGTAGGAAATCCCCAAGGCTCAGGACTGATGTTTTCATCAGAAGAGGGTGTGGACAGGTACAAACCATGTGTTCTCCCCCAGTGACTTGCTATCCAGAGGAGATTTTTCTGGAGAGAGTGATTGACTTGAAAGGCTGAGGTTTGGAGCTGCACAGATGTCCTCACATCTTCCCAGCTGAATCAGATGATCAAAGGGAAGGCACTAGGAGCTCTATGTTGTTCCTGAGCTTTTCAGGAAGTGCCTTCACAAAAATCTGTCATGGCAACAGTAAGGTGATCCTCAGTTCTATGTGTGCTGACCCACCAGCAGGGCTCATCTTGGAGACCAGCACTTGCTGCAATCCAGGTTGTGCCAACAAACTCCTCATTAAGGCACACAGGGAGCTGGTGTGGATGTGGCAGAGCAGGGGAGCAGTTCGGGAAGTGCCTCTGGGCTTTTTTTAGGTAATTCTTTGTAGCCCATGGGCTGTCTCCAGTCCTTCAGAGCTCCACAACCCTTCAGATCTCTCACATGAAGCTGAGAAGCAAGTCCTGTCAAAAGAAACAGCCAAAATTTGTAGTGCCCTCTGTGTAGCCAGGGTAAGTCTGAGCTTCTGACTCAGCTTCCTGGTGGGAAGTGGTGAGCCTCAACATGTCAGGAGGATACAATAGTTCTGAGTTCAAAGAGTCTTTTCCTGTTGGTTTCAGCTGAAAGACTTCCACTGAAAGCAGGACAAGTCAAGCAGAGCCTTCAGGTTGCCCTCGTGTCCTCAGCCCAGTCCCACTGGCAGTTTAAAAGGTGACTTTGGTCAGAACAGTGAAGGGAACACAAAAACTACACTGGAAAAGACAGCAGTGGAATGGTGTGTGTATGTGCAGGGTTCCTCTGCTGTCTGTTTAGGAACAGCTCTGAAGAAGCCTTGTGTCAGCAGAAGGCAGTCTTCAGTTTCTGAATTATTCTTGTTCTTACTTATTCTCCAGCTTCTGAGCCCCAACTATTTAACTCAATATTTAACCATTTCATTTAAGGTCAATAAAAACTGGCTCCTGCTTTCTTTTCTCTCCCCTCCAGGGACTCTTTATCTGCCCCTAACCTCCTCACCTTTCTGGGTATATCAACATCTTGGGACTCACATATGAAACCAAAAATAACCTTTAGGGTTCCGAGGTCAGCTTTCTCAGGGTGTCCCAGCTTTTTAAATCCCAGGCTCAACTTCATTGGGTTCATGCTAGAAACACGAGTCAAGCTTGGGAATGCTGTGCTAAAGTTAGATCTACCTAAAGCCTCTTTAAATCCAAGTACTAATCACAAATAAGCCACTTGCCCCCTCATTTTCAGCTGAAGAGTGAGAGATTCACACCCAGAGTGGCTCTAAAAGCCCTCACTTTTCTCTCTGAGCCACCTCCAGTTCATCACCCAACTCTAGTCAATGGGAAATGGCCAGAAACGAGTCAGCTTAAGGGATTTAGCAGGATCTTGCTCTGGTTCACCCAGCAGAGCAGCCCCAAGGTCACCAATAGCACCTTCCACCAAGAGGAGCCTCAGCAAGTTCTTCTCTCCCTACACAGCTTTCCCTGGGGCTGCTCAAATCCCAGCTGGCAACAAAAGTCAATTAGTCCTTATCAGGTTCGTGTAGCAGGTTGTTACAGCTCACAGTCACAGCAGAGCAAGGGCAGAGCAGATCCCACCAAGAGAACAGAGAGCTCTGTGACAAACCTGAAGCCACTTGAGGATCCCCTGCCCAGATCACAACCACAGGAGAAACAACCATCATCTCCTTCAGCTTGAGACCATCTGCAAACCAACTGCCCACCACTGCAAGTTCAATGCAAAAACACAGTGGGTTTAATTCTTAGCAATATCACAACAGTTAAACTGCAAGTAGTGAGTACTACAGGGGTGAAGACAACGTGGTGCACTCCCAGAAGAGAATTAAGAATGCAGGCAGCCAAGGAAGCAACGTGAAAAGAAACCTTTTATTCTCTCAGTGTCGTGTTTTCTAATTTCCATTCCAAACTGAGAACTCCAAAATAAGATGCACGAACCTGACACCCCCAAACTGAAATGGAGCCTCTGCTGATTTCCCCGCTGGGGTGGGTGGGGCAGAGCCCCAACTCCCTCTCTTGGCTGATGGCTCCTCCACCCATCAGCTCAGGGCAGCAGCAGCAGCACCAGGAGTGGGGAAGAAGCCTCTGTTCCAAGGAACACTGGGAGGTTTCGCAGCTGTGACCACACACTTGTGGGCCCCAGTGATAGGAGGTGACCATCTTTTGTTCTAGGAAGAACTCGAGCAGCCTCTTCAGCAACTTTCTCCTATTGTGAGGCCAATTCCCATCAGTATTTCATGCACCTTCTGCACAGTCATCACTGAACTCATTTCCTTCCTCATTTTACAAGGATGCTGCAAGCAGGAACTCGCTCACTCCCAGCTCTTTGACTTCTCCTCTAAAGCTGGGACACCCACCACTGAAACCCCACACTCCTTCCCCAAGGAGGAGACTCTCCAGCTGCATTTCACAGACATTCTGAAGAGGCTCCATCTACAGTCTGGTGGTAAGAAAATAACTGAGAACAAAATAAAGTTACAGACAGAGCCGAGTGACAGCCTCCAAAGTAATAAACCTCCAGTTACAAGATTAACTATTGAGAAGCTGCCCAGAAACGTTGGCAATCCATGTTAAAAAATGAACAGCTGACGAATTTGGTCCCACCTGGAAGAGATCTGAATGCTGCAGAAAAACAATACAAACAGTCCCACCTACAAAGAAAGTAAAAAACAGACGCAGGATGTTCACCCCCATCCCAGTTCAAGAGTCTTACAAGTGCCTGCTGGATGAATTCTTGGTCGAGCATCCTGCCAGGCACAGGGATGATCCACAACAAGACTTGCCTGCTGGAAACAAGAAGCTCCCAAGAAATTCCAGTCCTGACCCACAGGAACAACTTCAAATCTTCTCAGCAAACAGGCACTTAAGTTAGGAAAGAGATCTCCTTTTTATTACAGAGAATGAAGATGAGTGAAGTGGTGCTGCTGGCACAGAGGAGATGTTGCAGATACGCTGCAGGGAGCAGGCACCCCCTCCATGGGTGACATTCCTGGTGGCAAAACCATTTGTGACATGGCCTGAGCTCCTGTGGCAGCACCGCAAACCAGGATCCAATAGAAAGGGGACAAACATCGCTTCTAGCTTTTACTCTAGAGGTAAAGTGTCATCTTGTTCACAGCATTTAGTCTCTAAAGTTCACTGTCCTTGTGACTGGTTTTCTTCTTAAAACAACCCCCAGAAAACACAGTGAGAAAAGAAACCCAGTACATGAGGAGATGTGACTGCTCCGTTTGCTGAGCAAGGAGGTAGATGCCAGAGATGTTTTTGTCTTCAGATGGAGCACAGAAAAGGAACCTTTGTGCCAATGAACTGGTGCCAAGAGTCTGGTCACTGGCACCAAAATACTGCCCAGCATCAGCATGAGAGGCAGCACAGTAGCATCCAGACTCGTCCAGCAGCTACATCTGAACCACCTCTTCTTGGCATCTGGAAGAGAAAGACACCTCTCAGGAGCTGCTGGGCAAAGTCCTCAACTGCAAATTTCATTCCTGGCATTATTTTACTTGGTTAAGCTTCCAAAAGGGCATATTCCAGAGGAACACAGCTGAAGATAGGAATCCTAGAGCTGGAAGAAACCTTCCAAGGCCACCCCCTGCAGTGAGAGGGCCATCCTGCACTAGCTGAGGTTGCTCAGAGCCTCACAAGCCTGGCTTTGGGTGTCTCCAGGCATCGATGGAGCCTCCACCTCCTCTCTGGGCAGCCTGGGCCAGTGTCTCACCACTCTCCTGGGGAGGAACTTCTTCCTCATGTCTCAACTAACCCTGCCCTGCTTAGTTTCAAACCACTGCCCCCTTGTTCTATCCACAGGGTACAGACAAAAGGTTGGGGTGAATAAAATTTCCTTTCCTTCCCCTTTGCTGGGGGTGAAACTATTGGAGTAATTAACTGCAGCACCTAAATCAATGGGCTGAATAACTGAGAAAAATCCCACTTGTGGCAGCCAAGTATTTCTAAAAAGGGGTGAGTGGTGACTCAAAGACAGAGCAGGCAGTGCCCAAGTGAAATGCCAGCTCACCTCATCACATCACCAGGCACGACAGTCCCATACAGCCCTGGTTCCCATCCTCGTTGCTGTTGAGCTTCTTCATGCGGTACTGCCGGATCTCCCTCACCAGTGTGTAAAAAGCATCTTCCACGCCCTGAATGCAAACAACACATTGCAAGGTTTTTCCTTCTCCAAGCTTCTGGGACCTTTCCATCACAGGACCCCTTAACACAGACTTCTTCAGCCCAGGACTCTCCACCTCACTCCCTGAACTTCTGAGGAAACCCCCAGGGTTCCAGCCACCTAAAGGGCACAAAGTGAACTGGAAAGAGGTCCCAGAAATGAGCTGTTTCTTGACCAATCATTTCAGAATTCTTGGAATTTTTTGGCTACTGCTGAATACCTCCACCCTTTATGCTGAAAATTGCCAAAGGATTAAAAACTCCTTCCTCCTGAAGACACACTGAGCATCCAGCAAGGAGTGAGAGAGAGAAGGGAAGGAGCTCACCTGTCTCGTTTTAGCAGATGTCTCTATGAAGGGGATTCCGTAGCTTTTTGCTAATTCTTGAGCCTGTTTTGTGTCAACTGTTCTCGTGGGCAAATCACACTTGTTCCCAACCAGCACCATGGGCACGTCATCCGAATCTTTCACTCGCTTGATCTGTTCTCTGGAAAAACAACAATAATGTCAAAGTGAGGATCTATTTTCTAAATACAAAACCTGGTTTAACCACAGAATGTG
>VZTY01029226.1:0-109160 GCA_013400935.1 Turnix velox
TTCCTTACTTGCAGAAGCCCAGCCGTGAGCCGCTGCTCTCTCTCTTCAGCTTCTAGAAAGCCCTAGAAAGCAGCTTCTTGCTGTTTTTTGCCGAGAGTGGTTCTGACAGTGAAGGCTTCCCCTCACCTGAGGTCGTCTGCTTGGCGATTGCTCGGCTATTAATATCTTTGTTAGCAAGTGAAGGAGCCCCAAGTAAAGGGACATGTTTAGCAGTCACAGGAGCAAATGAATTGGGAGTCTGAGCTAGGAACATGGACTAATACAAGAAGCAGGGCTTTGGAGGCAGCAGGGGCACTGTGAGAGAGACAATGTGCCTGACTGAGGGGCAAAGGTAGGAGGAATCATTTGTAGGATGAGAGAAGGATGTATTGTAGATGGCCTGGGAGGAATGGGTTACTTTCAAGTAAATTCAGTAATAAGGGGGAGGCTCTAGAACTGTGTTAGTGCTGCTAATCTGGAGTCCATTTGTGGACCAGGACGTACATATACAAGCTGCTCCCTTGCTTCCACTTAATTCTCCTTTTAAGATTTGCTTTGATGAGGAGATTGAACAAATGTGACTGAACAGCCTGGACATTTTGCAGTTTTATGACTATCCTACACACTCTTTCCACTCACTGTCTTGCATTTCAATAGGGAGCTTGACACTTAGAAGTCAAGTTCCTAAAAATCTGATAATATTGGCAACTGGGCTGAAGAAAGAGAAACCCAAATGAAGACCTCCATTGGAAAGGCAGCCATACAAGTTCAGCAACTATAAGAGTTGTTCCATCTCTCAATCAGCACAAGTATTATGTTGAAATCAACTATTACACAAGCGACTCCTTCCTCAGCAGCTGGGATTTAGGGAACATGGGAAAGAGCCAAGAATACTGTGAACAGAGAGGCTTAGCAGATGTTACAGAGGATGTGAAGATATTACTTGAAGTGGGAGGAAGGTTATTTATAAGGAACAGGCACAGAGAGGACCAGGCTACTCTAACACAGGAACATAGGTTATGAATCTCTAAGATCCTTCCTTTAGATCCACCACTAATCAAACAACTTGGTTCCTTTCCAAATATTATGTGGCATTGGAGTGTTTAGCAAAACACAATTTTTAACTAATGAATTTACTACATGCCAGCAAATCCAATGCATTCAGCAGAAGTATTGTAATATAATAACTGACATATATCAGGCATTAAATATATTTTGATTGAAGGGCAGAACACATTTGTAAATGTTTTTGATTGCATCCCTTAATCTTGTAGAGAATTACTGATCTCAAAGTACTTTGTAATCAATATTGAAAAATCACAGTATTTTTTTTTTAACATAACTGATAATCCGTAATGCTTCTTCAGACATTTCCCTAGAGCTTGACTGTTCTTTACAGTACTTTAAACCCACATCTACAAGGAAGAATAAGAACTTTAGCATACTTTTTTGTATGACAATTGTTTCTTTCTTGTTCCTTTACTTTTTTCCTCTTTTCTCCCTAGAAGGTGACAATCATGCAGTCTTATCTTCATATATAACAATACAAGCACAAAGTTGCCTGTACTGAGTAAAGTGATACTTCACTTTGGTTGTTGTCATTCATCTGATTGGTACTTAACTAGAGCAATGGGAATAAAACTAACTCTGAGACAGATGTCATCCTCAGGATGCTTGCAAGTTCATATGCTTGCAAAGAATTATAGTGCCATATGTGTTTGGGAATTACACATTTATTGTACAAGAGCAGTTTTAAAGTAGCATTCTAATTTACTGACCCTATATGTATTTAGTATCACTTAGAAGGCAGATTACTTAACAAAAATCAGAATTTCTAACTAATAGCAAAGTTCAACATTTTAGCAATTGCTTTTATCCACAACAGGAGTAAAGCTAATACATCAATCAACTTTGTTGGTTAAATTGCATTGAACTTGGACTAAGCTGAAATGTTTAGTATAAGAGAGAAAAGAAATATTCTTTGCACTGTTTTATTTTGTTCAGCCAAAGTCTGTTTTGCTGCTCCTGTCTCTGAGACCTCTCTCCCCAAAAATGAAGCTTCCCAGCCTCTTCTGTGATGACATGTAGTGCCTATGAAAAGTTATGACAATGTATAGCACAGGAAAAAGTCAAGTCAAGGAAATTTGTTCCATAAAAAGAGCATGGATACAAGTAAAGACTCCCTAAAAGGCATTTAAACCAGGTCTGTTCATGCAATGCAGTGTCTATCTCAAAGAGCATTCCAACAGAGCACAACTCTGAAATATAGCTAACCACTCCTTTTCACTATGATGCTCTTCTTTGAAAAGCATTTTCAACAACTTCAAAATCTGTCATGTTCTGATTTTGCATGAAACTCTTTCTCCAATTACAGAGCATGCAGTAAACATCATAACTCCTCTTCAACTTTTAGTTGGAGCCTGTCATTAGCATGATGTAATATGTTACATATTACTAAAACAAATTCATGTTTTTACCATCCAACAAGAAGGTTCTTAAATACAACTGATATTTTCATTACTGGTTCTGTTGCAGTCTTGTTCTGTTATTGTAGCAAAGAATTTCCTCAGCTTGCAAATCAGAAGAATCGAGAAACAGACATGTGCCACTTTATTAAAAATCAAATAGCAAAAGGCTGATGCAATATGGTATGTCTCTCCCTTTGGCCCTTAATCAGCCCTGACTACTTTTATGTTCGTCATTCAAAGCTATCACTCTTTCCCTACTGACAAGCAGCCAGAGCCAGACTGGCCTAATACAAGGGTTCCCTGAAAAATGCCTTTTCTCTTCTCTGTGAAGGTTGGAGAAAACAGCACTGTGTTTGAAAGATTTAGGTACATTTTACAAAACTCTGGTGTACTTAATATCTAATCATAAAACAATGTGTTGAGCTCAAAGTTTCTTATAAATGCTCACACTCTTTTGACTCCATTGGGTACTGCCAAGTGATTTTATTTTTTTATGTTGACAGCTTATTGTTCAACAAGTAGTTAGAAGAAGGACCGTTATTTTTCTGAATGTGAACAAGTGGCCACAGGGGGATACAAATATTACGGTTATGTGGGCATGGCTCAGAATGCCCTAACCAATATTTTTATAGAGAACTTGAAAAGAGAATAATAAAACTTTCAGAAACTGATATTTTGCTGTAAGCCTCTACATGAGCTAGGGCATGATAACATTTTGAGGGGACTACCAGAAAGCTAAATTTGTCCCTTAGCTTCTTAGTATCATGGTGGTCACCCATTTCTAATTTCATCAACTGAGGAAGTTCAAAATCACAGCCAGTGGCATAAGAGACAAATACTTCCTGCACATAACTTTGCTCAGGGATGGAAAACATCAAAGATTAATAACTTATATAAAATAAATGGTTATTATTAAAGCTAAAAAAGGGCTTCCTGAGTACAGCCTAGGCCTCTCTCCACCTGTCTTGTCTCTGTCTTTAGTGTCATCTTTGCTCTTCTGAAGGGTCACAAAGAAAGCTGACATGCAGGCTGTCAGAGTACACCTTAGGTAAGGAGCTTTAGGGGGAGCAAGTTCCAGAAAATAAGATCCACAATCCTATTTGCTGGAAAAACCACACCTTTCTGCAAGACAATGTTATTAATTTATTTGTTTATTCTGTCATTCTAAAGCTAAAACAATAGTGTTAGAAATCAACTGAGACCATATTAATATGGTAGACTGAAGGGTTGAGGAATAAAATAGTTGTTTATAAAATAGGCATCAAGATATTGAAATTTTGTTAAAACGGAATGTAGCAAGGACATTAAATTTTATTAGGCTTCTAGGAAATTGGATAGAGGCTATTATTTAAATTTCATAGCACCTACCTTAGGTTCTTCTCAGTTACTAGAGCAATATTAGATTAAAAAAATTCAAACTCTAATAAAATCTACTCATGTTCCCCTCCCCTGAATTAATGCATGCATATAATGATCTTTCCTTCACTGTCCATGCTATCCAGAGTAAGAATGTAGTTCTTGACATGCCTACAAGTGAGAGAATAGGCAAGGTAAAGTTATGCTACAGTGTGTGCAGTGCACACAGAAAAAGTGATAAAAAAGTGGTAAAGAGCTACACAAAGAGACAAGCATGGAGGGCATGAAGGTGGCAAAGACTGTGACAGGAGCCACCACAGCCTGTCTCAGGATGCAGAAGATGTGGTACAAGCAGCCTGTTTTGATGCAAGGCATATGCGAAGCCTATCAACTTAGACAGGTATCTTTAACAACTGCATTTAAAATACACTAGTGTCTCTAGAGGCAAGTATTTCCCTTCCTGTAAGTGCATTTCTCTCAATTCTCTCACTTGAATTCCTATCCCAAAGTCCAAAATGTACAAATGAACCAGTGACAGGTTTGACATTCAGTATCTGGGAATTCCCACTGAGATAGCAAGTGGAACTTCATGTTACTGGGAAGTGAACATTCCTCAGAAGATCCCAGCATACGTCTACAAACCATATTTGAAACTGAGATTTTTGTGCTGGTGTAAGGAAAGCTACCTCTGATCATTTTAAGTCAGATCTTAGTAATTAAGGTTATAAAAGCAAAGGGATATTTAGAAAGAAAAAAAATGTCCTAAGAAATTTAATCAATATATTAAAGAGAATTTCAAAGCAGGGGTTCTTTTTGGTGTATACAGTCTACAGAGGAATGCAGCACAATGTCTGTTGTTCATATGTTCCATAAAAATATGCATTCACCTTTTCACAAAAAGGCTGACATTCATATTTAGATGCTTTATTCACAATATACTATGTTGTTTTATCATTGCTTCTACCATATTTGTGGCCAGCATGTGGAGAGAATTGATTCTGCCCCTCTGTGTCCTCCAAGCACAGGAGCTGTGCATCTCAAGGAAGAAGATGGGCAAGAATGCCAGGAGGCCTCCATGGATTAACAAGTTGCTTCTGGACTTGATCAGGCACAAACAGAGAGTGTATCAGGAGTGAAAGCAAGAGAGGATTAACTGGGAGGAATAGAAAGAGGTTGCCCGAGTAGCCAGGGATCAGGTGAGTAAAGCTAAATCCCAGGAAGAATTAAAGCTGGCCCTTTAAGAATTAAGGTCCCTTCTAACCCAAACTATTCTATGATTCTATTTTGCCCTTGTGAGACCCCACCTGGAGTACTTCATCCAGTTCTGGAGCACTCAGCACAAGAAGGATGTGGACCTGTACAGAGTACAGAGGAGGGCCATGAGTATAATGAGGGGACTGGAACACCTCTCCTAAGAAGACAGGCTGAGAGAGCTGCGGCAGTCAGCCTGGACAAGGCACTGTAGAGACATCATAGCAGGGGCCTACAGGATAGTAGGGAAGAACTGTTTGCCAGGGCATGTAGCAATGGTTTAAAACTAGAACAGGTTTAGGTTAGACGTTTAGGAAGAAGTTCTTCACCATGAGGGTGGAGAGACACTGGAACAGGTTTCCCAGCAAAGCATTTTAGGCCCCACCCATGGAAACATCCAGTGCCAGGCTTGATGAAGCTGTAAGCAACCTGATCATGTGCAATCTGCAGGGGGATTGGGCTAGACAACCTTTGAAATTTCCTTTCAACTCAATTAATTCTGTAATTCTATGTATCATGACATGTTATCAGGCAAAAATGAGAATTTAATTTATATGGGAGAAACTGCATCTGTAAAGATATCAAAGCCATTTTTATACATTATGAAAGTACAGTATGTTGAGGTATGTCGTTCCATTGTGAGATGGCAAAAAAAAGTAGAAAATGTTTACACTATAAAATTAAAGATTAAAAAAACAACTATGATTAAGGTAAATATGCCCAAACTTCTATTTTTCTACTTCACTAATAAATTTCAATAATTCTTACCCTTAGCAGCAGAAATTGCATAGACATAATTTCTTGAATACCTATAGCTTCTCAGAACATAAATAGTGATTTAACCACACAATTTTTTGTTTACAGACAAAGCATAAAGGGTTAAGAGAAAAGGAGAAAAGTAGAGGCAGCACTGTATGAGTAGGCAGGCTAAGTACATTTTTCTTTAAAAGCTAAGAAGAGAATGACTCAAAGTAAGACTGATGTTCTCTACCGTGTCAAGTTGCCTGGATGGTACAACTAGACTTCAGCCATTTTCAGTCTTTCTGAACTGATGGACACAAAAACCAAAACCAGACAGACTTGTACAGTACCCAGGGTCACAAGAGAGAAGAGATGCAGATGGAAAGGCTACCAAGGCTATCAGGTAAGACAGCAGGGCCAAGGCATCACTCATAAGGCAGTGTCAAAGCCTTGAGAATCAAAGCCACTGGCTTCAACGTCCTTATTTGTCTGGTTTAGATGGGGTCACTACTACATGTCTTAAGGCAGCAAGTAATTTTGAAGAATAAAACTGAGTTTTCCATGACTAGAAACTGATGAATCTTTCCCAAATAATCTATATTTATAAGATGACTTGAATTAAAGATCAAATGTGTTTGATTAGGCAAGAAATTTTTTTGAACACAGCACACCAGAGCATGGTAGAAAATTTCATCTGGGATCTGCACAATAAGAGCTTAAGAGCTGTGATATGCACATATGACACTCTTTACCCAAATGAATGACACAAAGATTGCTTGTCATAAGTGAAGTTGGTGAACATTATATGGAAAAGACATTAGAACAAAGGAAATAATTTGCAGATGTTAGTTTTGTGAGAATAAGAGTGATATTTTATCAGTGCCGAGTCAGAAAAATAGAAAGGATTTGTGGATAAAGTTTGAAAGAAAAGCAAGGAAAAAAAAAAAAAAGATAGTTTTATCACAGTTTAAGCTTAAAGTTTCCTGAAACTTCCTGAAAGATTAGGATGATTCACTGCAGAAAAAGGAAGTAAAATTAATAATTCCTCCTCACCCAAAGGTGTTTCACAAGCAGGGGCAACAAAAGCGCTTTTTTCTTTTTTTTTTCTTTTCCTTTTTTTATTATGTCACAGCTCCATACATAACTGTTAGCATATTCTACATTCTCCCCATGCACACAGTCCCTCATGGGCAATTCTAGTTTCCTCCGTTCTCCTTTTCCCTATTTTTCTTTGTCTCAGGCTTCTTAATAGTTGTGGTTCAGCCATGTGCCAGTACTAGGTGCTGACTAGCCCACAGGGCACCCACCTGCTGCTCACATGGCTGACTTCAGAGGTCAGACAGAAGCTAATCAATCAGTCAACGTGATCAAATTTGAGTCTCTCTCCCTTCCCTACATGTTCACCTGTTGCTACAGAAAACTACAAGTCCTCACAAATTTGGAGTCAGTGAGTTTACATGGGTTATTTTAGGAAGTACAGTCCATTCTTCCCAGAGGCTCCTCACAGGCATTAGGAAGAGCATAGTGGCTCTCCCAGCTCCCAAAGCAAGTCATACCCTAGCATGGCCACTATGGCAACAGAATATGGTGCTCTGCCACAGACTATACTGGCCATGAAAGGCTGCCCATCTGGTACCCCCACGCAGCTTCAAACAGAATTGCTTGGTCCTATGCTCCCTTTTCCCCCCCTTCCCAAGCTCTTCTCTTTTATCACCCTCATGCCCTCACATTTCAAAAATAGCCCATTTTATCTTCCCTTTCTTCACTGGCTTTGCATTCATTGACTTTATGCTCCTACTCAATGCTCCTAATATGGTTGCCCTGGTACTTCCTCACTTGGTCCACAGTTCTGTTCAATTAATGTTTCATTTTCATTTGGGTTGGAATAGATGATCCTTGAAAGTCCCTTCCAACTCTATGGTTCTATGATTTATAGCATCCTGCTGACTCTCATGAGGCCATCTTATGAATGGGTCATCTACAAGTACATTAGTCCCATTTGGTCATCTGCAGTATCCTGCAGTTCATCATGTTATTATCTTGTCAGATATGCAGCAACTTGGAATTAACCAGCTAAAAACATATCTTTGCCTTATGAGGGGAAGATTCACAGACATAAAGTGATAGTGCATGTATCTTAAGCCTAAAACCTCAGAACAATGGTACACTGCCCTCACAAAATTCGACAGCCAGGAGAAACGCATCTCAGTCCCAAGGGAAACTAAATCTCAGGAACCTTCCTAAAGACCACATAAATAATTGATAATAAATTATTAGGAGAAAGAAGAGATTTTAGCTAAGATACAAGGCAGTTATTTGAGTGAGGTCTTGCTTTTACAGTTGAGTAAGTGGCTACAAGAAGCCTCAGGTACTTACAAATTTACTGATCTAATCTACGAATTAGATATTGCATTAAGTCTATAAGAGAAATTAGAACAAGAATAGTGGAATTTTATCTCAATCTTCTGGTAAATGCCAGATATCAAGGAAAACATAAAACCAGATAAGCCATATATATCACAGTGACACAGTTAAAAAATCACTTTTTAAGAGGCACAGGAGGTGTTGAAATGTATCCCTGGAACACTTCTAAAACTCAGGAAGAAATAATAACCTTATTGATGTCTCTGGGTGGATCTAGCAAGAGAAAACAGTCTTAACACCAAGGATTAGGGTAGGAGGTAGGGAAACTATTTATCTAATATTTTTTTAGTTTTGGTTCTAAGTAATCAGAGAATCCACTGGCAGTGCAGAGCTAATAAGAGGTCATCAGGAAATTATGAAGCTTTGTATATGAAAAAGAAGATCTGAAGTCCTTATTCTGAGTTAAGAAATGTACTAAAAGAGGAAATAAAGTCACACTGAGATCTCTGAAGAAGATAATCTAAAGGATAAGTGAACAGGAGAGCCACTATCTACTGAGAAAAACTAAACTATATATACAAAAGAAAATCCCTTTTGAAGTGTAGGTAGAAAAATATGAAGAGACTATTCTAACTGCATCATTAGCTTTTTAATGACCTCAAAATAAAAAAGAATCATTCTAAAAGTGGAAACAAGAGCATACAATTGATGACAAGAATAATGGAGAGCTCATGTGCCCCATATGGATAAAAATCAAAAGGCTAGGGTGGAAAATGAGTTCTCCATTAGCTAGAGACATAAAAGACAATGAGGAAGAAGTCTATAAATACATTAAGTAGTAATGAGAAGAAAAAAAAAAGTAGAGATCATTATTTAATTGGACAGAAGAGAAAAATATGGATGATACATGAAGAGTGCTGAAGTGTGCAACTTTGCTTCAGATCTTACACATAGAAAAAATAATTTACTACTGCAAATTTTAATTAAAAATCTAGGTAATTATAGCCTGACTATAATCACTGCTATATAGAAACACAACCCCAAAATATTCCTGCCATTATAAATGATCAGTCATCAAACTTGGCATCACTACTTGGAGGACATCTTCAATGCAGAGTGAAATCTGGGACTATAATATTGTCAGTCCTCTCAGGGTAGATGGCAGACGGCATCAGAATTCAAAATTATTTTGACAAAGTTCAGTGTATTCAAAATTCAGAAGATGAAATTCAGCAGAGACCAGGCCAAGTACTGGTATCAGAAAGGAGCCATCCTGTGCACTAATACAAAAAGGGGAATATACAACTCATCTGGAACTGGTTGATCAAAATCTAAGTATTAACAGTGATCACAAAGTAAACAGTAGTGCCAATGGCATTTCAGATAAAGGATGCTCCTCACTGTAGATTGTGTTAGTAGATGATGGCTTGAGACAGGGTGTCAATCATTTGGCTTCCTGAGCTAGTAAATTCCCCTAATTATACCTTAAAAAGCAGCTCGCTTTAAGAAAGCTATAAACTAGAGCAAGACCAAATGGAAAAAAAAATAAAACCCAAACCAAACCAAATTGATCCAAACCAACAAACCAGCAACCAAACCCAGCACATTTAAAGTAGTTTAACTAGGATGCAAGATTGAAAGAGATTTCTTACTACTGCATCCATGCTATATGGCACGGTGTTTCATGCAAACCTCTTATGGGGAGTTACATCATGGTATACTCTATATAAAACTCAGTAACAAGCACACAGATTTTTTAACAGGTCTTTTAATAAAATAAAGAACATTCTTTGTTCTTTCCAACTCCCTGTTAGCGTAATGACTTCAAACTGAAAAAAGATGTGTAATAGCTAAGTAGAAAAATGTAGCAGCACCGAAATGCAGTCTGGATCAGTTCTAGTTGCCCAACAAAGCAGAAAGAACATTACAATTTATTGTAGTGTTCTGTTTATCCCTTGAATGGTTATCAACATTCATATATACCAGAGACAATACCAGGGTATTTGTATTGTAGAGGCCTTTTATCCCTCCAGGCGTACCGTACCTCTTAACAAAAGGCTTATTCTAAATGTTTCTATGCTTCCTCCTCATACTGCAGTAAAACAAATGTTATGCTCCCTGATCAGAACAAACTGTAAAGTATTAATGATCACTATACACTGTAAGATAAAATGAGATCAAGACTGAATTATGTGCAAGTGTTGTGGGCTCCCCTGTTATTACAGGAGAACTAACTGGATCATGACAAGCTGTGGTCAACAGCAGCCTTACAGAGTTTTGTCAGAGTAACTGCTCAATATGCTTATAATAAAGTCTGCATGCTAGAAGGGATCCTTGAGAGGAGAAGCACAGGATGGTAATAGGTGTCCTGAGAAAAGACTCAAGACTCAGTATAACATGAAGCCCTTGGGAATGAAGCACATACTGCAAACAGTCAGTTCCTGGGTACTAAAGGAATGCAACTTGGAGAGTTCAACAGAATTCGTTCCAGACACAATAATCTAATTAAAAAAAGGAAAAAAAACCCAAAAACCCAACATACATCAAACACACTATAATTTTGAATGAAAATTCAAAAGAGAAATCAATAGAGTATATAAGATTACAACCCCTATGAGAATGAGTGAAAAGGGAGAATGCTGCCCCAGCAGTATCTTCCCTGACTAAGGATGCTGAACCTGATCAATGCCCTGTATCACTTCAGCAGAGGAAAGGAAGTGCTTTTCGGTTTGCTTTTCACCACATTTTTTTCTGCAATCATATATGGAGTGCTATTTGTTACCATATACTTGTGTTAAGTAAATCAGAATTTTAAAGAGTGTCATGTGTGTGTATACTTCATTCCCCAGCACTTTCCTACATGTCAGATTGCTTGTTACTGAACTGCCAAATCAGAATAACCTCATGTGCAACAATGCAACATATTTAGATCTGATTTGAAGAAGTTTTGCATCCAATTGTCAGTAATTTTTTTTAAACTCCCCCACTGCTGTTAACTGGTATTCAGTTATCATGCCATCCTTCATATAATTCTGAAAGACCATTCAACTGTATACATGATGTACTAGTCATGTGCAGCAATGGCAGGATAAACTCTGTGGATTGATGTCACTAAGAAACTTTAATTAAAACTGGCAGGAGTCAGGGAGAGGATACAGATCTAGAGGTTGACAGATTCTGTTTCAGGCTGCATTAGGACTGAATCTGCTCACTGTACAAAACTATAAGGTGCTTGAAAATGAATAGTTAAATTTACTGGTTGGTATAAAATTTCCAAATTATCAGTCTTGCTTTACTTGAATTACTGAGGCAATATAAAATTATATTTATTTTCTCCTGGCTGCCATATCACATCTGGAGTCTTCTATGTAAGGTTTATTCTGCAAGAATGTACTCACACAAGAAAGAATGGAAGAACCCTGCTATTAGATCCTTACACACGCTACCCAAATTTTAGGCCTAAGTGGTTATGAGTAAACCAGACTTTTTACCTTAGAAGTGGGTGAGCAGAAGCAACAAAGAGAGAAACGAGTAGAGATTGAAGTCTTTTTCCAGACTTGCTGGATGGAACAGCTGCACCACTGTAGAGAGATACTAATTTCCAGAAGTAAATTACTATTTCCTCAGAGCAAGGAAGAAGCAGAAGAGAAAATGTGATTCAGAGGAATATCTGAGTCACCATACTACCTCAGGCTGGCATTACAATGATTCTGTTCACACACCACCTCTTGCTGAAGGCTATGCCAATAGGCATAGTCTTACCCTAAATAAAGAGCAGGACAGTTGTGTCAGCTGCTTTCAAATTCTATAACAGCTTTATGTGCTGCTTTTTAAGGTTTAGCAGAAGATCAAGAATCTAGAAAGCTATGAGACAGAGCACTTGCTATGTTCTCATACTAAAATATCTCTATCACATGCTCTGTGCCTTTTCATAGCACAGAAAGTCCCCTCCATAGAATAAAAACCCAGATGGATCATTTTATAATGATTAGGCATCACTGTTTAAATGTAGACACCATGAATCACTTTGCAACAGCTGCCAGTGATTTGCCTTAGAAATAAAAGCAATCATCTTCCAATTTTAAAGAGCTATTTTATGGAAAAAGGATGGGAAGCATGTGTTCCGTGAAAAAAAAAAAAAAAGAAGCAAAAAATCAGAAAAGGAAAGATGATTTTAAAAATATTTTGTAGTGGTTGTAGATCATCATTATTTAGGCTTCAAGGACCTTGGGAATCATACGGTCCAACCAATTAGGCTGAAATGACTACCATTCTTGAATACTGACATTCTTCATGTAAAAGTGATCAAGGTACTCCTGTTCTTCATTAGCAGAAAGAAAAAAAGAGGGATTAACTACTTCTGAATAAAATCTGTTTAGCTTTTAACACTATAACTGAAAAGAATTTTTTTCTGCATTGACCCTGGGATGTGTAAGTTCAAAGAATTCTCTTGCAATACAGGGGAAAATAAGAGAGGTCCTACATTGTCAGATCTTCTCTTAGAAAAATTTAATGGATATAGAGGAGGAAATGCAACTGCTAGCCAAAAAGGGAAAAAAACCTACAATGTACACTGATAGCCATTATATTTGCAGTGTCAAGAAACATCATGGGAGGAGTCAGTTATTAACATGAGAGTCTTTGTTGTGCACATGCTTAAAACTGATCCTATTTTTAATTTCTAAACCAATGTATAGAATCATGGAATCGTATAATGGTTTGGGTTGGAAGGGACCGCGAAGATCATCTGGTTCCAACCCTCTTGCCATGGGCAGAGGCACCTCCCATTAGACCATGTTGCTCAAATCCCCATCCAGTCTGGCCTCCAACACTTCCAGGGATTGAGCATCCACAAATTTTCTTGGAAGCCTTTATCACCATTCTCATAGTAAAGAATATCTTTCTAGTATTTAATGTCAATCTCCACTCTTTCAGTTTAAAGTTCTCTCTCATCCTATTGCTACAAACCCCTGCAAAGATTCTTTCTCTATTTTTCTTGTAGGCCCCCCTTCAGGTACTGGTAGACCACTGTAAGGTCTCCCTGGAGCCTTCTCTTCTAAAAGCTGAACTCCAACTCCTCAGCCTATCCTCATAGGAAACACTGATCATTTTATGTCCATCCTCTGGACTTGGTCCAACAATTTCATGTCCCTTCCTGTATTGGAAGCTCAAGGGCTGGACACAGTACTTCAAATCGGAGTAGACAGGTAGAGTCACCTCCTTTGACCTGCTGGTTATGTTTGTTTTAATGCAGCTCAGAATATGGTCAGTCTTCTGGGCTAAAAGTCCACACTGCTGGCTCATATTTAATGTTTCATCCACCAACACTCCCAAGTCTTTATCAGCAATGCTGTCGTCAATCCATTCTTCGCCCACCCAGCATGTGTGCTTGGGATTCCTGTGTCACAGGTGCACGACCTTGCACTTGTCCTTCACCTACATTACCCTCAAAGGCTTAAAAATAGATACTCCCACCTAGACATGCTCACAGTCCATCTAAGACAGTAATTCAGCAATTAGATCTCAGAATCAGTGGCAACTGGCATTGATAACACAAGGTTGATAATTAAGAAGAAACTGTTTTCATGTTTTCTATACCAGCCAAGGCTTTCCTTTCTTGAAGAAGCAAGAAAACCAGTCACTTCTGAATCTTTCTTCAGGTATTTTATTATCACACTTCTGCTTTTCCAGGAATGTAACCCAATTATAACCCAATTATCAGGCTGGAAGAAAGTAAGGAGTGAGAATAATGGTTCCACTGGAATAGTCACATCAGATTGCAAAGAATGAAAAAATTCATAGTATGCAGCTAAAACACAGGAGGCAATATGATTTTGCATCTCTGTTAGAGGAACATTCAGTTGGGAAAGGAAATATCTACTTTTCCATTCCTGCAGTCAGCTTTGTTTATGTATGTTATCCTCTAACTAATGAAAATGCATACATTGCCTTGGGATTTGGATAATTCATCTTACAGGAATAATTCATCTTACATTACAGGAAAAAAGGAGGGAGGATATTACAGAATTCCACTGTCCAAGATCATAGGTACAGCTCCAGCACTTCTTACTTGCATCAGTCACTGTAGGAACAGCGGTGGTTGCTATTTCACTCATCTCTGAAATATCCCACTGTATTCCTACAGTCACAACAGGAATCATCAAGATTATCTTTGTTGCAAGAAAAATTAACTGTCTCAAAGGACTGGCTTTCTAATAGGGCTACCTGTAACTTTTGCTTTCTCTTCAAGCTTGGCTTCCAGTGTCCTTATTGATACATCTTATTTGAGTGTACTTGTGAACATACTTTGCACCTGAACAAACCTCCATTATTTCCATATAGAAACAATTTTAATTTTAGAGTAATCATGTGGTGAGGCAATTACTCATGCATCTATCTAGGAAGTGGATTTACTCATCAGTGGCAGAGGGCACTGGATCTCAGAGTGTCACCAAAAAGTTCTAAAGTGCCTGCTGAAAAGCTGAAAAATATGAGAGGACAATCCCCTAAGAAACCATCCGGCCCAACGGTTAGCTCCCACCCTGTAGAAAACTGTGAGAAATCACTGAAAAGGGGATTTGAAGGGACCTTTGAAGATCATCCAGAAGACATTCACCTAGAGCAAGTGGCACAGGAATGAGTCCAGACAGCTTCTGAATGTCTCCAGAGATGGAGACTCTACCACCTCTCTGGGAAGCCTACAAAAAAGCTCCTTTCTCCAAACAGCTAGGAAGCATCCAGATGAATGGTTTAAAAAGTATATAATCCTCACTATTACAGAATTAATTTAAAACTGTCTTTCATTTACAATCCAAGTAACCTATTTCTTAAATCTTTAAATATCTGCATGTAGGATCTTCTTAGATAAGCCATGTTCTTATGCCACAAATAAATACCTCAAGCTTCCAGATAAATGACACTAGATGCGAGACAAAAGTTCTCCTAACCAGAAATAAGCATGCTATTGCTGTATTTATCTGACTTTTTTGACAAAAAGAAATCACATCCATTTTGAAATCCTGCTGTGAAAATTTAGGCTCAGAATATCTGGACCCATTTAGAATGCAACATTTTTCTGTGGCTATATATTTTGTGGACATTTTTATTATACATGAATGCTATGTTTAATGTAAAAGGGAAAAAAGGAGAGGAGCAATGCACTCTGCAAGACTAATGGACAGCAAGACATAATTCATTAGGTGAGATGGGCAGTGTATAAAACCAGAAGCTAAATCAAGCAGCAATGACCTTGGAGTGGGCAGCTTTTCTAAGCTGGTCAACTGGATTTTCAGTTTACCTTGGGGAGGGGTCCTTCATTATTATGCAACCAACACTACTGAGTGGGATTCATATAATCAAATGTAGGTGACTATAATGAATTACATAGAAGCTATTTCCTCATAGTGAAGAGAGAAAAAGTGGTCACTTTAAGGGCACAATTCATCTCATCTGATGTACAGACCTGAAAGAAGGCAGACCTAAGAACACCTGTTTCTTAGCATTCAGTATAAAAGAAGGCAGAGGTGATCAATTCAACATACACACGTCTATTATACCAGAGTTACGTTAAATGAATTCCACTCAGAGGGACTAAGAAATTCGGGTCTTTGTAGCCAGCCTCAAGTACCCAGCTTACATTCCAGCCAAGGGATTTAATTTTAGAACTGGGGGGATGAGGATATCAGATATAATAACAAGATATCAGATATAATAACAAGACTAACCACCAACTTATTCTCTAAAAATATACAGTTGATCTCCCAGTTGATACCTCAGAATGAGCAGACTACCAAGTCATTCAAGGAAAACAGTTCTCAGGAATATCATCATTTGGGGACTTTTAATCTCTTTAATCATAAAGAAGATTTCTATCTATGTTGCGAAATCTTCTTCAAGAGAACTCAAGGGAAATCCATGAAGTTATATACTGTTAGAATTTTCTTTCAAGAAAATCTGAGAATACTAGTAAAAAAACACAACTTTGTCCATTTTTGGTCTTAGAGCCTTATTCTCAACTGCAGTCTCATTTGACTTTTGGCTAAAGTTACTTAAAGAATGTCTAGGGAAGAAAACATAGAAAGAATCAGGTATGCGCTGGTTGGGAACTTGACAGCACATCTCTATGTAGATTTATAGATTTCTAGTACTGCTCACTCTGGCTTCTGTTTTACAAACCAAGGAAGGCCTGGAGTAGCTGGATACATATAGCAAACACAGGCATCCAGCTGTGAACCTGTTTTGGGGGTTTCTCTTGAATCATTGCTTAAGAATGATTTAAAAATACACAAGGTACAGGTTTTAAACAATGAATACCAAATAAGCAATGAAACTATGAAAAATGAAGCTTTCAGAATGTAAGATACTGTTCATCTGTCAAAAGCACAGAAGTTTCTTTTTCATCCTTTTCTTTCAAGAAGTGCTCTGCTACTCACCAAGTATAAGATATACCGCAGTATTTGTTCTATTTCAGTTACCACAGAAGAAAATGAATAATTTATAATTCAAAAGTAGTTTGCTGTAAACAAGAAAGAGAATAATTTTGGCACACTATTTTATTTCTTATTCATAATTATTTTAACTTAGCTTACTGAGTTTTGTCATAGTAGTAGGTGTAACTGTTTCTTTATATTACTTTTCTGATACTAACCTCGCTTCCAGTTCTTGTGCTAATTGATATACCAGCACTAAACCAGCTATGAAACATCTGAGCCAGTGCTGAGAACTAATAATGAAACACTACACAAGCTTCCAGTTACTGCCAAGACACAGTGGTGTTAAAAAGAGAGTAGGCTGAACACAGGACTATAGAGTTCTTGCCAGTTTACTCTTCAGTCTCCATTAAGCTAGTACTTATTTTGAGTTTTCCATTTTTAAGGCTTTGAAATTGTAATGATTAGGTAAATAGGTCACCTTAACAAAGACCACTGAGATAGACAATAAGCAGGGAACTGCAGGTCATTTTTATAACACAGAAATATATGCACAGATCTAGTATACTATAAGTTTTGATATTCATAATATCTGCTAAAAATTATTTTATGATTGAAAAATGAAACTTGTAGAACAGATTTTAATGAAAAAGCAAAAGTAAGACAGTTGCTGCGATAAAATTACCAGCTTAGGGGCCATTTTGAAAATGTCTTCAATAGCTTATTCGACTGCAGTGAAGTTCAATACAGCAAAATTTCCTTACTCTTCTCCTTATTCTTCCATTCAACCTAATGTTTTTACACTACTTTTTTAGCTTGAGACTCACAGTCACTACACATGAACTTGGGTCCAGTCATCTAGCCCCATTCAGTCATAGAATGCTCCCATTCAGTCACTGAGTTTAGAAATCAAAACCCTCTAGGTCCTTCAAAGGGACTGAAACAAGAGTAGTGCAAAGAGCCTGCTTTATTACTAGTGCCCACAATTTCAAATCATCTGAAGTATTCTGAATTTTCTT
Organism: Turnix velox; assembly: GCA_013400935.1. Taxonomy (NCBI): domain Eukaryota; kingdom Metazoa; phylum Chordata; class Aves; order Charadriiformes; family Turnicidae; genus Turnix; species Turnix velox. Next base: position 17,608 of record VZTY01029226.1, read on the forward strand.
TTTCCTCATACTACACAATTACTTCTTCTCCATGTGGCACCACAACTCATATTCCACAGCTTCATGGGTAACTTCGAGTGCTATTAAAATTGCACATTCCCAGCAAACAACCATTTGCAGAGGCATTTAGACACGTTTCTAAAGTTAATAATTTATTATCTCTCTTCATTAATTATAAAAAGCCCAAAATTTTGCTACAAATGTCTGTGTTAAGGAAGACAAGCTTTGGATGTATTACATAAAAGGATGTAAAGGCGTGTTACATTTTTAAAGGGAAAGCTGCCTTTAACACTGGAATTCATCAATATTCACCCTCTTGAGACATTCGGCTAGAAGACAGCTGACCTTGAAATAGATTATGTATCTTCAGTTCAGGATGAATAACAAGCCATGGTCAATTAATACACAACACAGTCCATAATCATGAAGATTATTGCCTGATCTGGAGAAAACGTACTCAAGGGCATTACAGCCTAATTTAGCTTCACAGTCAGACTGATAACTTCAGCATCACAAGCACTCAGAAACCACAGCAACGAGCACTCTGGAAACTCACACAGACTCTAATAAATACAGACACTCTCTAATCATGTTTAAAAATGAGCTGTACAACTTTAATATAATAAATATTAGACCCATAACCTTCATTTCAATCTTAATAATATATAGACAGCAGTGTAGGGGAAATGGATCCAGGGGTCCTGGTGGACAGCTGGATGACTCTGAGCCAGCAATGTGCCCTTGTGGCCATGAAGGCCAATGGCATCCTGGGCTGTATTAGAAGGGGCATAGTCAGTATGTTGAGAGAGGTTTTCCTCCCCCTCTACTCTGCCCTGGTCAGACCACATCTGGAGTATTGTGTCAAGCTCTGGGGCCCTCAGTTCAAGAAGGACAGGAAATTGCTTGAGAGAACCCAGCACAGAGCCACAAGAATGATTAAGGGATTGGAGCATCTCCCTTCTGAGGAAAGGCTGAGGGAGCTGGGTCTCCTTAGCTTGGGGAAGAAGAGACAGCGTGTTTATAAATAGTAAAGGGTGCATGTGAGGAGGATGGTGCCAGGCTCTTCTCAGTGACCTCCAATGATAGGACTTGGGGCAATGAGTGCAAGCTAGAACACAGGTGGTTCCACAGAAATATAAGAAAAAACTTTTTCACGGTGAAGAAGACAGAACAAACCACCCAGAGAGCCACCCAGAGAGATTGTGGAGTCTCCTCTGGAGACATTTAAAACCCGCCTGGGTGCCTTCCTGTGTGACATGGTCTAGGTGTTCCTGCTCCAGTGGGAGGATTGGACTAGATGATCTCTTGAGGGTCCCTTCCAATCCCTGACATTCTGTGATTCTGTGACAAGTAAAATGGTCCAGAACTTGTCCCCTACTGCCATCTTTCAACAGAAAACAGTCACCCAAGACAAAGGATTCAGGTCTAGGCTACCCCTGCCAAGAGGCAAAGAAACACTGCCCAAGTAAAAGGCCAATTTGTCTCAGTAAAGCCAGTTCCTCACTTTGACAGGCACTGCACAGTTCAGACCAGGTGACCATTGGCAATATTTCTATAGTTTTTCAGTGCTCCAGACAGGAGCAATGCGCTGCCATCAGTGTTCTCCTCGGTATATTGCTGTGATCAGCTCAATGACAGAAAAGACTAGAGGGGACAGACAAAGACCATGATTTAGAAACATGAAGAAAATTGGAGACTGTATTCATTTATAATTTTAGGTGTATGATAGAGAGCATTGTTTTTTCACTGTTTTTTCATGCAGAAGCCCAGAACACAAATAAAAATCTGCTCATTAATTTCCTTTGTAATTTTTGTGGATGGTTTTTCTTTCCAAAGTCAATGACACTCCAAAAAAATCAGCTGAAAATTTTGGTCCCAAAATTCAATTAATTGTCTTTTAAATTAGAAATGTGTTTTATATATATCCTGAAGCTGCTGAAAATAAATAAATTAATAATAAATAAGAATGCTTTATACTTGCAGTATTTGGAGTCTTTAATCTGAGAGTTTTAATAGCCTTCTGAAAAGTATTTACTAATTAACCCTCACTTTGCGATGTACAAGACAAATGCTTGCAACCTTCCTTTTAGCTCAGATGAAAAATAAGATAAAATAAAGGAATTGTGCCATTTTTTTCATTTCATGTCCCACACTAGCTCACAATTAATAACATGCAGCATTACCTTGACGTTAACAGCTTGTTGTCATTCTCCACACACAAGCCTCAAGATGAAGCCATAGTTCTTACTCTGGAGATGAGGGTCCAAGCTCAAATAGCAGTGGTATTAAAACAGAAAAGAACCCGTGTAAGAAGCGAGCAAAATGGTTCTCCCTGTTGCACCCCAAGGCTCTGAGCCACATAAAAATGAAAACACCTCTTCAGACTACCATGGTCAGTGTTCCCTTGTCTACAAAGAAATCACAGCTGCTGTCTTGTTGCCATATTCTCTGTCACTGCAAAGTAAATCATAAAGTTGTCTGAATTTCAAAGGCAGTTACAGGGGACATTTTGTAAAAGACAATTATAATATGTAAGAAAAACTTAAAAGACGTTTAAGGCCAAAATAGCAACTTAGACAACATGTGTGATTCTATTCAAAATATACATGTACATGACAAATGCAATAAAAGATGTTTGATTACAAATTAAAAATACATTTTCCTGAGGGAAGTAATAATCCTTATCCCATGTATTTACCAGTTGACTTAGAGCATCATACTAGTCTTACTAAAAGTCCATATATGTTTATCAATAATAGTTCAGTGTTTAATACTGAGAAGTTAAGACTGAGGGATGCAAAACAAGATATTTATTGATTTTTTGTCATTGTATATATTTTGACTGAAGGACACAATTATTTTTTTAATTGTTTAATGCATTTACATTAAATATTTTAATACAATTAATCCTTCCTGAACTTTTTGTTACTGCCTTTCAGTTGTAGCTACTTGAGAAAAGTTCTTATTACAAGATCAGAAATTATGTCTGAGTGTTTTTTAAAAAATGTGAAGCCTAATCAACTAACCAGCTCTGCAATTTGGCCCTTGTTCTATGGTTCAACACGTTACCTTCTCCACATCCATGATGCCTCATCTCTGTCACCTAAGATGTGCACCATGCTTCTGTGCCTCCCCAGTTACACCTCTGGCTCACAGTACTCTTTGTAGTACCCTGTACACTGCTCAGGTTCCACATTTCATGCCGCAGTCTCACCATTGCATTCCTGTGGTCTTCTTGTTTGTCCCTAACAGATTTCTTACAATATAAGACTTTCCAGTAGCACTTTCAACCTTGGCATTAGGTCAAGATACTCCATGCTGTATTTGCCAGTACTCATGTGGTGGTTATTCAGTTGAGTGCTACCATGAACAACTTATTCTAAGAGCTCTCCTTGCCTCCCATCTTGCTCTCTCTCCACCTCTAGCCATCATAAGCAGGGTATTCCCCTTTAAACTTTAGCCACAGATCCATAATGATTAGGAGAGGAATTGTCAGACAGAGAAATCACAGAAACCCAGTCTGCTTAGGAAAGACAACAGAAACAAAGGTGAAACAAAAAAGGTGAGGACAAACAGAGCACACGAACATAATTTCAGGCAACAGTATCATCAATATAAATTTACTCTGGAGACAGATTCACAGCTAGCTATTATTACACATAGCACAGTGTGAATGTATCAAAGGGAGACGTCATTAGGCCATGCTCATTAATGATGTTTGCCAAGGACAGGTAGAGCATATCTCATCAGAACTGCAACTCATATCACCAAGGAGCAGTAATGTAAGAGAATGGTCCACTACATTAAAAATTTTTACCAGGTAACAGGTCAGGACACAGGTGACTTGGAAGGTGTTAACTGGAATGGGAGGATGGCTAACCACCTGGTACCTTCAGTGGATGGGATTGGTGTTACACTTATCTCTAGGAAACAGCAGGGTTTGCACTGTCTTTATGCCACAAGTGCCTCAACACAGGCTGTGAGTCAGGAGCCCATGCAGTCCCATGAACAGGCCTTTGCAAAAGCATTTAGCAGTTGGCTGTGATGCCTCCCACCTAATCTAATTTGGCTCTGCTTGTGACACATTTAGCCTGATAATCCAAGCAGTGGCAGCTTTTCTTTCATGCATGTTCCTGTTACTCTGGTGCTTTGCATAGTTATCTTATGATGATCTGAGTATATTATGAGTTGTTGCTGAGTGGATCAGATCAGCTCTGTTTCTTACACACCTTCATATCTACAATTTAAGAAAGATATGGGCGTTTCTGTTTCCATTATCCCACCAATGCTACAGCTTGAGTTGGAGTAAGTCAGCTTTGAACTGACTGCCCACACAATATAAGTGTAAAGGATTTAACTTTCATTTAAATTTCCTTTAATCATCTGTATCAGATGATCTCTGTATCATCTCTACTTGGCTAGCATGTTTATATCAAAAGCAGTGAACATATATATGACATGATATGGGCACAATTTTCCCCATACTTCACTCTAGAATTGCAGTGCTCTTTGATTTAGAGACTCTGTCTATTTTAGTAACTGTAACTATAGTGGGGAAACATTGGAAACATACAGAGTGTGAGACCCTCTGTCAATACCTGACATGCTCTTTCCTGGCTCTTTTCTATCTCTGAACTTCGAAAGAATTCCTGAAGTTTTCCAGCGTGATACTAGCTAAACCTCTGCAGCCCAGTACAGATAGTCACATTGTCCTGGAATAATGGGAACAGGAAGGCATATCTGCAGGACTTAGGTGCAATGGTAAAAAGACAAATAGATATGATCTTTCATGAACTGTAGATTACCAAGTTGGATACAGTCACTAAAATGGCACATCCGGCTGGCTCACGATGAGGGTAGAATAAATGCAGTACTTCCCACTGTGATATATTGAGACCTAGCTCAAAATCACATATAAAGCATAAAATAATCTAAAAGACCAGGAGAAACAAGCAATTTTTTTTGGAGAGTGTGCTCAGTCTCAGAATTTATAAAATGTTTTAAAGTATTGTGATATAAATTGAAAACTACCATTGGCTTCTTCCACATATGTTTTTTTATGTTTTCTTTACCAGAGTTTATTTTAAGAGCAATACTGTAGGTAAGAGAGACAGGAAAAAACACTCTTTACACCATTACAACCTGTGAATAACAGATGCTGCACAAGATGATTTTTTTTCTTACCACAAACAATTGCAGTGTTTATATATGAGGACCCTTTTGTCAAAAAACCTCAAAAACCCTACAAAAAACCTGTGTAAAAATAGTATATTTTTACTTACACATATGTACTTGGGTTATGCAAAGAGAACCAGGATTGCTCCTCTTCAAAGGCAATCTTAGTACTGTTCAGTTATGTTCTACACACTTATACCTGTGCATGCCCCTTCAGATTATAAAGATTGGTCAGAATTCAAGCTAGTCATTTGTTCAGACAGCTATATTATGGTACAAGTGATTGGAATAATAAGAACACTTCAATGAATGAGGAAAAACCTTTATGTCCTTAGACTTAATTACTTCCCCCTATATAGAACTCAGTTTAAATTAAGAAATTATAATAAAATGCTTTTTAATTTTAGCTAAGACCAACTTACTTCAAGAGAGTACAGCACAGATATTCAGACTATAAGATACCATACTTTCAGAATAGTGCTGTGAAAAATATACAACTTCCTCTGAGGACTTAAGAAATAAAAAATCTGGTTAACTTGAGGTTACTTTTCAAAATAATGTCCAGCTAAAAAGAGAAGGTTAGATCTTGAGTCCTCTCTGAGATATGTGTGTCTAGATGCCACAGAGTCCTATTAAGGAGATCTGTCAGAATGGTGTCAGTTTCTTTTTTGTGGCACCATGGATATCAGTTCACAACAAATAAAAATTTACAGGTAGTTGAAGGTACTCCTAGTGATTAATGCATATTATTTTATAAGAGACTTTTCAAACTAACTAAAACACTTTTCCTTCTGATTTCTTTGAAATCAGGATAGTTGTCAGAGAAAGAACAACTGTAGCATAAGCATTGTAAGATATTTCCTTCAGAAGTCAGAACTATCTTTCTAAGAGATAAAATTTTAAGTTCCATATAAATAGCTAAATACATTACCAGAGCAGATTGAAGCTAAATACATGCAGAATATGCTCCCACTGTTTTTTCATTAGAGCAATCTATTAGGAATGAGACACTGCTCCCTTAAGCATTTGGGAACAACTCTTCTCCTCTCATTAATTTATAAGATTTTAGAAATAAGATGCCCACCTGTTCCTGGCAGGCAATTCACAATCTATAGCTTAAAGCACTTCATACTATTAATTCGTCACCTTTTTTGTGCTTGTAACATGAAACAGAAGCTTTAAAGACCACTGGGAAATCACAGTTAAACAAAGAGTACAACTATAGTCTCTGTAGTATTGGGTATCGGTGAGAACACAATCTTACCCCAGTGGGGTTAGATGAAATTGTAACACGTTTGGTCTTCACCTTCAGCCTTGATGATCTTGTGGTATGTTCTCTTTTAACATTAACTTCTCTGAGCTGATCATGAACAACCAACAGAGAAAATATGTTTTAGACTTACACTACAGATATTGAAGTAATATAGCTGAAGGTTGTGTGGAAGACAAAAAATAAATATTATGTTATTTATGATCTCTCTCATTGCTGCCTAACTTTCCTCTCTTATTGGAACATCTATTAGTATGTTTTCTCCTGATAACACTTCTCTCAAAAGAGTCCTCTCTTAACATCTGTTTTCTCAGCTTCAAAATACTGAGCTTACACTATATCTTTTTCTTTTTAAGTCTGATAAATTAATTCTTCGAAGAACAACAAAAAATGGTAACAGGCATGCTGTCTTTCCTGAAAAAACTTCACTCAAAACCTGATTTATACTTTTGATGAAAACAGATACTCTGTGGATTCCTCTAGCGCACCTCTGTACAATGGATATGTAACATAAAGTAGCCTGGAAAGCAAAGAAAATATTTGCTTTTGACAGCACGATAACAGGACATTTCTTTTAGTTTGTGCCCTTACAGGTTGAGTTTCCAGCTCAAAATGGCCTAGCCCATACTGGATAAGCTCATTGCTCACTTCTCAAATCCACTATGGAATGCTATACAATCCTGGGAGCACAAAAGCGACAGCTCCTACACTCTTCATATATGGAGAGTGTAACAAGCCACACATATGAATATTTTGAAACAAATGTTAAGCCTATCTCAAGAGTAACATTTGGTAAGGGTGTAACACAAACAAAGTAAACACCATCCACAATCAATTTGGTAAATATTTTGTTAGTCAATCTATAATTTGTTTCTGAGCTTCCCTTCTGCTAGTATATCCATTCATACTAATCACTTTCATATTGAATGCCACTTCTCCTAAATGCTCTCCCTTACCTACTTCCTACTATCCAATTATTTAATTCGTTAATATCTAGCATTCTCTTTACACAGAATAGTCACGTTTTTTGAATTAATCACTTTGAATCCTCCTTTCTTCACAGTCTAAAAATAGAATCTTGCTGCTGTTTAAAATAAATGAGCATCATATGTATTTCCCAGCACTTAGAGATATCTGATTGCTGCTCAACAAAAGACCTGGGAAAGTCAAGCCCCATACAGAGAGATTTCCAGCACAATTTTTGCTACTACAGAACAGATGGTGGCAGCCAACACATGGAGTGGTTGGAGAGCACAGAAATAAGCATTGCAGAAGTAACCTCTCATTAGGAGCACACATTGGAAAGATTTGTTGCTTTTCCTTTGTTTGATTATTATTTCAAATTTAAATTAATGTACAATTTTTTGAAGTCTTTGTACACATACTAATGAACACAACTAAGTATGAAAGATTTTCTAGACCTGATCTTGAGACTAGTTCATGCAGAAGCTAAAAGCACTTGCTGTACAGAATGGTTAAGCATAGAGCTAGCTCAGAACATTGCAGAAAGATTTAAAGTGTGAACAGCCAACCTACTAGAACTGACAATTACAGACAACATAAAAATAATTTTTAGCACCTTATAATGCTAACACATTTACAGCATTTTGCACAGTAGAAACACAAAGTGACAAAACTTGCAATAGCCAGAAGTGTTGTCACGGTAATTATTACCAAATGGCAAAGAACATTGGCGAGAACTCTTCATGTCTGAATTACAGTAGAAAGATACCTTTAAAAGAAGACAGTCTGAGCAAGGTTCCTACAACTTGGGTTTCAGTTTCAACTCCATCCACTCCATTTCTGCTTTCAAATTGGCCCCTTTGTGGGGTGACCACCTTTACAAGCTGACAGGCTACCACTAAATGGGCCCTACAGCAATTAATATATGGGAAACAATGACTTTATTGCATGCACTAAGACCAAGTGATCGGGCTGGGCAGAAGGGCCTTGCTGAAAACCCTGTGGGAGAGGCGGCCATGATGGCACACGGCCCTGCATGGGTTACAGCCAGTCCCAGACACAAGTTTTACAATTGGCCCTATCCTGCCCAAAAGAGTCAAACAGCCAGAGAGTAACATGGCAACTCTGCATAGCTGTTGTGAAGAAGAGCTCCTATGGTGGGTCCCCACCAGAGCAAAGCAGACTTGTAAGGAGGGAGGAGCAGCTGAAAGTTAACGCTGAGGCCCTGAGATCCACCTCCTGCACTCCCAAAAAACCTGATGGTGCCTTGTGGTGGTAGCAAGGGGAATGGATACTGGAATGCCAGAAAAGGTGTCCAGGCTGAGGCTGGCCTGAGGAAGGGGGATGAAAGGTGTCTTCTCCAAGTGTTTATGTAATTGTTTTCTGTTTCACAGTGCCCAAGTCAGTAATTATGTTCATTGGCAGAAAATTAAGTGAAGTTCCCTGAATCAAAAATGCTTTTCTGGGAACATCATAATTATAAAGAATAGTTGTTTTATATGTTTGGATACTGTGTATCTTATGAACCTTTTCTGTCCCTTGAAACATTTTTATGTAACTTAAGTAATTTGTAGTATCTCCTAAAATCTATAAAAATATACCTATTAATGGATTATCATTACTCTTGGACACATATAGCCACACATGGAAAACTTCTTACATTATTTATGCATATATACAACAATCTGATCCCAGAAGGGGAACCTTCATAGTCCCTCTGACAATGTATTCGTGTACTGTTTGATATGCAAACCTGTTTCTTTCCCTTTGATCAACATGTTAAATTTGTCTGTTCAGATGCCATCAAGAGGACTGACAGCCTGGTGGTGTTCCCCAGGAGACAGCAGAAACTGTACATTCCCTTGGGTTATGCACCAGCCTCAAGTTTCTCAAGGGCAGAGAAAGGAAAAGGCAAAGTGGCTGAGTACACCTGAATCCTGGAGCTCAAACATCACGTGAAAGATTGCCAAGAGTGCAAAGGCTACCAGCAGCTCAAGAGAAGATACTGACAAGGACTAGGAACTATTAGAGTTTGTAAGAGCACAGCAACAAGGACAGGACAGAAAGCAAAGACTGCCCTGCTAGGTTGCAGGGAAAAGGAGAGGTCACTGATTTATAAACTTTGTTTAATTTCCTTTTTGCTTTATCTGGCCACTTTGAGTTCTCTGCAGCTTTTGTTAATTATTTTAATTCATAGCCTTAAGACAACCTATTTGAACTTCAAAGCCGTTTGGATTCTCTTTAGAAAGCTCTTTAAAAGGAAAAGGTTCTAGCAGCACTATCTCAAAGCTTTGTCAGGTTTGGGCTCTCTCACAGCCCTCATTTCTCAATGAAAGCTTAATCAAAAGTATGCTTTACCATGAAGAACATAATGTATTTTTCAAACTATAGAATAGAACCACTGACAAGTAAAACATAAAAGGCTAGCTTGAGTATTTCCCATATCTCCCTCAGATTTTATTTACTCAGCCACATGATTCTCCATTCATCTTGCTGTTCTCAAAAAGGGAAGAAGTTCAATACTATCAGTGACACATAAAGTCCAGGCACAGAAAATATAGCAAGTGCCAGCAGTAAACCTACTGTGAAGCACTTAAGCTGGAGATCAAGTTGAGATAACTAGTAACACACTACCTTAAAATAGAGACACCCATAATTGTGCCAGCAATCCGTGCAGCTGCATAGGCAAAACAATACTTAAGTGCTTTAGATGTAGCTTTTTGCTATAAACTGTCATTTATAATACTTGGCTTTTACACATGCACTTTCCATTTGGGGGCAAGAAAACCTGAAACCATTTGAGGTGTACCAAATAAGGTCATAGCTAGTATAAATTCCCAAATTTTCACATTTAAAAAAAATCAATTTTGTAAAGAATGTTGGAGATCTTGGAGCTCAGGTTCCTCATCAGCACCAGATCTTACGGATAAGTCTTTAAGAATTTAATTACTGTGATGTTGACTTGACATCTCTTCTTACTATCTGCCAATGCAAAATGTCCTGCATATATAAAATGCTAAGAAGAATTGCATAATTTTGGAAGCTGTCAGTTTAACATTAACATAGTACCACAGATAACAGCAAATTGAAAAAATATCCTTTCAGAGACAAATTCTCTTGGCTTCAGTCATAAAAATTCCCCATCAGATTAATGCAACAGATAAGCAATATTTTAAAAATTGGACCAAGTTATTTTTAAAAAGGGAAAATTATTCCTATTTCCTAGTATTGGGATTTGAGATCTTCAAAGCAGATATAGCTATGCTTGTTTTATAAGGTAAAATGTTCAGATAAGTTCTCCTGCTCAAAAAAAACCCCCAAAACTTGGCTATGGGAAGATTCTCTATGAAACTAAATAGGACATTTAGATTAATATAAAAATGAATTCAAACTGTATGATACTGTGATTTCATATCTGATATATTAGTAGAACACATAAAATAGCCTGGATTAATCCGTGTTCTGACTATATTGATAAGGAGTTCAAAGTTCTGGAAAGTTTGCAAAAATACTGAAGGCTTTAAAGTGGCTGTGCAATTAGGGAATTAAATTGAAGAAAGCTTAAGACTTCCATAATTCTCTCGGGAAAACTGAAGAGGCATTGAAAGGTGATACACTATGGAATGAAAGTGAATTTACTTTGCCTTTAAATGTACAGAGTTGTTAGAATAAGGTACAGAGAGATGTTCAACCTCATTCACCAACTTGAAGAGAGATTTTTTCATAGCTCCTGGTGCTTTAGCATTGTTGTACCTTTCAACAACAGTAGCAGATCTCCAACCATACGGCAAAATGCAGTTAGTTTCCATGAAAAGTCAGTATTTTATATTGTTAAAGGTCCATAAATGGATAGAAAGCCTTCCGTGCTTAATCTGCCCTACTGCTGTAATAATTTCTTTAAAGAACAAGTATTGCTTCAACAGATGACAGGAAGGATGGCAAAGTTTTCATTCACTATTTGAAGTTCTGTTGGTTCTGAATGCAAATTGAGTTAAAAAATTTGCAAAATGGATGACAAGCCATTTTCCTGAGTTGAGGGGTTGCATAAAGCATTTGATCTTGCTTTATACTAAGTTCAATTAATGAAAGATACGTGGATATTTCTTCACACTTAATAATTTGTTGTATTTCCCCATATCTGTATGTACCCACATTACATTAACTAAAATAAAGTTTTTCCCTCTACACAACATCTTTCAATTCCCAAATCATGAACTACATCAAATTTTATAAGGTAGGAAAACCATAAGGTGAAATGCCCTCTTCTCACCAAATCTGTATGTTTTAGAAGACAATGTACAGCATAACATTTAAAATTTTGCTCGTTTGACCAAAATCTTACAAACAGAAAATATATTCTGCTTGTTCATTACAAATTCTCTAAGCATTGGTACCAATGACGTGCATCATATATAAAACATCAAGGCTACATGATCCTTCAGAAGATACAGCTTAGCAAAATTAAGAACAGAAAACTTGAGATGCTTCTGAATACTTTGGGAATGTGACTATTGATTGCTATTATAAGAAAACTATGTAGTAACACCACACCATAGTCCTTATGAAGCTCCTTTAATAGGTGAATACATCAAAGAAGTGTACAACCTAATTTAAACAATTACATCAGCAAAGCTCTGGTGAGACCCCACCTGGAGTTGCTGCATTCAGCTCTGGTGCTCTCAGTACAAGAGGACAGGCTACTTGGAAGGTGGCAGCTCCAACAGGATGAATGCCCAAGATGTTTATGCACTCAACCCATGGATAGTGTTTACCAGCCACACACCCATTGCCAAATATTAATCACACAAAAATCTGTAAAATATCAATGGTATCCACTTGGCAGAGGGCCGGGCTCCCTATCTTAGTTGAAAGGAATGTGGGAGCTCATGCAACTCTCACAGAAACACGAGGCCGCCCAGATGAAAAGAAAGACTCCAGCTTGCTGTACACCCTGCAGTCTGCTCACTCTGCTTTGCTGTGGAATTTTAGAAGAGCTTGATGAAACAGGGAATTTGAAGAATCTTGAATTGGGCTCTTCCTGGTGCTTCAGCTGGGAGACATGTAGACAGAGCACAACCAGAGCCAGAGGAAGGAGCTACTGCTGTCCCATCCCCGGGTTAAACCACTCCTCAGGGCAGAACTCACACAAATTGCACCAACAGCACCTTGAGCTGAAATTCAAAGCTAAAACACAAGGCTCCTGCTTTCTTGCTAAACCTTCATCTGTTGATGACACAAGTCCATCATCCTCCCTCCCCCTGCCTAAACAGGTGATAGGGCGACAGGCCCCCTGCCTTTCTCCTCCCACCATGTCCTCATGGAAAATACAACTCATCAGTGATGTCCTGCAGCAGAGACACCAAGAGAAGCATCCCTCAGGCCCCACAGGGGGCCAAATAGTAGCTACTGGTGTTAAATAGGAGAGTTGGCAGAGGGGTCTGATTTGGAACAGCTGGGGAGGGGAGGAGTCTTCCAGTAGAGCCCTGTTGTGTGGAATTTGGGGGAAAATGGGCTGGTAAAGGGTTGGCAGAGGCAGGAGATGGGGGAAAAGAGGGGTATGTGGAACCTGCCTAGAGGCAAACGGGAGAAAACGGAAGGACTTGAGTGTTCACCGTGAGAGGGTGACACACTGGAACAGGTTGCCCAGAGAGGTGGTGGAGGCTCCATCCCTGGAGACATATAAGGCCAGGCTGGATGAGACATCAAGCAACCTGGTCTAGTGCAGGTATTCCCCGCCCATGACAGAGAGGTTGGAACTAGATGATCTTTAAGGTCCCTTTCAAACCATTCTATGATTCTATGATTCCAAATCCTGCAAGCAAGTAAAAATTAAATCATGCTGTACTGAAGGGAAGTTACTTTGAAAAGTATACTGAAATCTTCAACTCTCCAGTTCAAATCTCTGATGCAGAATGACAGGTTCAAAAATAACACAGTTCTTGATGTGAGCAAGTATCTTTAGATATCACAGATGGTACTTACTATTTTATATACTTAGTCAGCACCTGCCACTATATTATCTAGGTTCTTTTCACTCCCATTTACAGGTGGAAGAAAAGTATAGCGAGACTAAGTCCAGTCTAATAGTCCATGGCATTTCGGATCAAATTCAGGACCTCATTTTCTATGGGTCAACACTTTGACCATCAAAGGGACAAACCCCACATAGGTCACTCCATTCAGAATCAGCTTTTTTTTCTTGTCTGAATCCTGCAAATAACTGCATGATATCAAAGTAGCACAGTCTCAGAGAATGGATGAAACCTTCTGTGTGATCACCTTCTGTGATCATGTGTAAAGTGCAAGAGTAACACTATTAAAACTTTCATTTACAGGTTACAGGTCTTCTAGATAAAATGGATGCTGTAGTGTGGTAAGTGCTATTGACTATGTTATGTGCTGAATTATGTGTCTTGTTCTCATAAGGACTAAAGAACAATAGAGTGGTTCTGATAACAGAAATCCTGAGAGAACTTTGAAGCTGAATATAATACATGAATTTTCACATTAAAATGTTTTTGTTTCAAAAGAATGGGGAAATTCCATGTCTTCTCCTAAACTGTACATGCATAATATCTCACAATATGCTGTGTTTTTCACATGAAACTTAAATGCTGTGCAGTCCTTGCCAATATATTAATCTTGTTAGCAAAAAATATTCTGTGATTTATATTGTAAATCATGGTTAACCTGCCTTTTGCTGCCATTCTGTTTTCATAGTTTAATGCATTGTGCCAAAAATGTATTTCTAATTGTGTCTGGTTCTGAACATGCACTCTGGTATTGAAGGTGACAGCAAGTAAGTTCAGTTCCATTAAAATTAATGGAAAGATATAAAATTTTACCTTTTTCTTAATTCTAAAATTATCAATGTTGACTTATAGAAGGAAACTTCTTAGTTTGTAATGAGATTATATGTTCCTTATCACTACTGTTCCTTATTTCTAAAGTTGGACTTTTTTCTCCTGGCATTTCCAGGCACAAGAAATATTAATAGAATCATAGAATAGTTTGGGTGGGAAGGAACCTTCAAGATCATCGAGTTCTAACCCCCCTCCTATGGGCAGGGACACCTCCCACTAGATCAGGTTGCTCAATGCCTTGTCCAGCTTGGCCTTAAACACTTCCAGAGAGGGGGCCATCCACAACCTTTCTGGGCAGCCTGTTCCAGTGTCTCACCACCCTCACCATAAAGAACTTTTTCCTTATATCTACCCTCTTCCAACTTATATCCATTATTCCTAGTCCTTCCATCGCATATCCTATTAAAAAGTCCTAGACCTGCCTTTCTGTAGGCCCCCTTCAGGTATTGATAAGATACTGTGAGGTCCCCCCTGAGCCTTCTCTTCTCCAGGCTGAACAATCCCAAGTCCTTTCACGTGTCCTCATAAGGGAGTTGCTCTAGCCCTTTCATCGTCTTCGTGGCCCTCCTCTGGACCCGTTCCAACAGCTCAATGTCCTTATGCAGAGGACTCCACAACTGGACACAATACTCCAGGTGGGGCCTCACCAGAGCCGAGTAGAGGGGGCAAAATCACCTCTTTTGACCTGCTAGTCACACTTCATCCACTGACAGCCCCAAATCTTTCCCTCTAGGGCTGCACTCAAGCCACTCTCACCTGAGCCTGTATCTGTGCTTGGGGTAGCCCCAAGCCAGGTGCAGGACCCTACACTTGGCCTTGTTGAACTTCATGGGGTTGGCATGGGCTCACCTTTCAAGCCTGTCAAGGTCCCTCTGGATGGCATCCCTTCCCTCTGGCAGATTCCTTGGTCTCCACACAGGCACAACTCAAAATAATTCATTAGATCTTTAATCTATTATTTTTCAGTTTCTGTTTTTCCCCATGGAGCTAGTACCCATTCAATGACACTTCTGAACTTCTCACACAAACTTGTACTACATTCTTGATGAACTCAGCATAAGCCACAGGTAGAACAGGGTTAAACAGAAGTGACTTTTACTCCCGTAAAAAGATGTAAGAAGAGACCAAGATGACATTTAAGTAGACCAGATAAAACTAAACAACGTTTATAGCTAGACAATGCAACCTGCATGAAGAGCTCACTTTATTGTACTGTTGCTGTAGAAGTCAAATAAGCCAGCCAAATGATTATTCTGACTGAAGAATGTAAGTGCAGGCTGCTCTTTTATGTAATTATATATGTCTCTCATGAATGAACATGAAACAATCTGAATCACTTTCAAGATTAAGGTTTTAACTTAAAGATTTCCCCTATGTAGCTATTTAAATATTAAGGATTTTTTTCCTAACAGTAGGTCTAAAGAATAGTTACTGGAAGAGCTTCCAGTTTTTCAACAGCTACAGGAATGGCTGGCTACCCAGAAAAACAGTGAGCAATAAATGAAAGTATTGATACAAAAATTTTCACTGTCTTGTACATCCTTTTATGGCATTCTTCATGAATTTGGTAAACTCCTGTCTTCCCCTCAAAAAATAAACAATGAAACTGTGGTAAATAAATAAACCCTAATAACACAAAATATGACAGCATTTATTGCTTTTTACTTACTAAGTAAAGCGATGTTTTGAAACTTAATATCCAAATCAACTGTGAACATTTAAACATAAGAACCAAGCAAATTTTAAAATTAAAAAATGGAAGAAGGCTATATTACCAACTCCAATTTTTACATACTTTGTACTGATGTTCTATGAGACCTTAGAACCAAATGCTTTTCATGGCATTGAAGCAGCATAATTATTGTTCAAATGTAGCTTGGTGCTGGAGGCCCATTCTGTTTCCAAAATTAACTCTGTTGGTAGGCAAAATTATTCTGTCTCCATAAGTATGCATACAATAATAGTAACAATGCAGAAGAGAGCTCTATAAAGTTATTAGGAAAAGAACATTTAAAAGCAAGTTGCAAAAGTTTCCCCCATATATTTCTTGTGAAGTCAGAATCAGGGTTTCCTGAGTGTGTAATATTCACATTTATGCAAATCAGAAACTCTCTTTTTGAAAATTTTTCAGGCACTGGGAAATCCATACCCAGAAGAAAGCAGATCTGTGAAGTATGAATTACCCCAGTAGCTGGTCAATCCCAGTGGTGTCTGGAGGCTTTCTCTATTCAGAATGAGGAGTTCCTGCTACGTGACACCTTAGCCATAATAAAACAAAACACTAGAAAAACACCTTTCATAAGAAAAAGAATGTGTGAGATCCCCCCTGTTTCAAAGAGCTATAATTTAACAAATGGACTCTACTGGTAGCCCTGAGAAAAAAATCCATGGAGGAGGATAAAGACAACAGGTATTTGCCTTTCACTGCAGGATGAAGGAAGGAGAGTTGAGAAGGAGCTCCTTGTGCTGTATATAGTCTGAATGAAAGAGTAAACAGCCCTGTCAGTCTGGCTTCCTGAAGAGGCACTACATCCATTTACAAAGAAGCTGACTCCTGAGACCACATAATGTGCTAACAAGAATCACCTTTTCCCTGACAGTGTAAAATATGATGGCATTATTATCAAATTATCTTCTCCATTCTCTTTATCTATAGTAAACATGAGGAAAAGGTAGATTTTTACAGTAAACAAAGTATTTCTTTCACCAGAAAGTAGTTTGACAATGCATGAATACATAGCTTTTTATGTAAGCCAAATCTGGAACAAAAGGAAGAAATCTGCTCCAATTTCCCTCACACTGTCTGGACTTAATTAATTGCTTTTATTTCATCATCAATACAATGGTTAGGGTGTCTTGATATAATGTATCCTAAACAGAAAAAAAAGACATTTCTGAAAGCTGTGGCAGTTCTTTGAAGCTGATTCTCAATACCTTTTAGAAAAAAATTGATCCATTCAGTTCTAACAGCTTTCCACTGTCTGGGTGATACATGACATAGATCTGAAAGCATATGGCTGACTCAATCCCTACTCATACTCAAATTCATTAAATATTTAGTAAAGGAAAATCTTATTCTGTCTCTCCTTTCACTTTTTTTCCCCAGCCTCTCTTAAAGACAATGAAAGGTCAACTCAATGCCAGAAAAATAATTGTCTGGGAAAAAACTTAAGGTGACACGTCACTTATTCACAACTGATAAGATTTCCACCAAAATTATTTATTTAATAAACTTATTGGTACATAGAATTATAGAAAAAATTGGGTTGAAAACGACCTTTAAGGTCATCAAGTCCACCTATAAACTTAACACAATGAAGTTCACCCCTAAATCATGACCCTCAGCAACGCATCTACACATCTTTTAATTACTTTCAGGAATGGTGCCTCAACAACTTCCCTGGACAGCCTGTTCCAATGTTTGCCAACCCTTTTGGTGAAGACATTTTTCCTAGTATCCTAAATCTGTTCTGGTGCAATTTGAGGCTATTTTATCTTGTTTTATAACTTGTTAGCTGTGAAAAGAGACTGGAAAAGACCCTTTTTGACTTAAAAAGATTCATGCTGCATAATTTCAGTGAATCCTTTGGTTGACGATAGTATGGGTATGTTTTAAATAATGTCAGAGTAAATCTGAACAAGTAAATATGATATGTGCCTAATTGCGCTCCCTACATAATATAATGTGTTTGTGTGCACAATACTAATTGTTCTTCATCTAATGAGAATTCCCAATTATTTAAGAGGGAAGGGAAAAATCTGTAATTTGCTAAAGTTACAGCACTCAACTTACCAATAATAATTTTGTTCTCAGTTCAGGGTACAAACCAGTTATTTGTCTATTGAGAAATTTCTGCAAGCCAACAATATCCACGTTTGACCAAAATATTAATTAAGGTTCCAGTGTCTAACTGTACTCCCACAGTATAATCAATGGATGATTTCCCAGTGCTTTATATGTGGGTGATTTATCATCTTCTAAAGTCTTGCTCACTTTGAGATTAAATTCAAACATATCATGATAGATCCAGTTGCCACTGTAAACGAAAATGTTTCTCCAATATATAAAAAAAAATTAAAAACATTTCCATCTCTATAAATATCTTCTTTTTTCAGATTATTTAGACTGTTTGGGAGAAAGTCGTTAGCGTAATACTCTATGTTATGTCCTGACAAAATATGCATTTTTTTCCTGACAATTTTCTTTCTTCCAAGATGAGCATAAATGCATAAATATGCTCCCATTTACAGACTGTACAGGATATCTGTACCATTTTATCCTTCTCATTCTGTCATATAACACCTGTATTGATCATAAACTGCCTTCCTTCACATAGATATGAAAGACTGTTCCTATCTTCACTCTGCCTTTAAGTCTCCTTTTCACTTCTCATTTAGTATTATTTTTTCTGATACTGTATAATTGACTATTATATGGTTCTTGGTCTAGTAAGTCTTGATGATACACCATTAGTAAACCGCTAATATGTCTAACTTTATATCTATATATCTCATTTAATTCCAAACCAAGTACCTAAACTGATAATCTACTAGTAAATGTAATTCAAACATTAAAATGCAATTATGCTTATGGCACAAAAATGATGAATATAACAAACATAACACTTCCACTCTGAAAAATAAAAAAGTAGTATTTTGAAGGTATGAGATTTACAGCATCATAAAGTTGATTTTTTAAGCATTCTTATAGTTTTCTGATTATTAACAATGGTAATTTTCTTTTCTCTATAATCTGCCAGTTTCCTTCTGTGTTTCTGTCATTTAAGTATATGAGTGTGCTTGGCTTACTAATGCTTTCCAGTTAGCCACAAATTTGCATAGCTTTCATAGTCAATATTTCATTATGTCAGAACCAACTCCTGAAGACCCAAAAATCTGAGACCACAGGCCACTATTCAAATAAGTCATGAAACAGGGCAAAATATACAATCTCCAGCTAGCTTAACATTTTTATTTATATGTTTAAAAAATTTTGTTGCAACATTCAAAGGAGAACTAAGCAAAGCTTAATTCGATTAGAGTCAGCCAATATGAATGTATAATAGGAATAACTTGCATAACTAAGCTGATGGAACTCTTTGAAGATAATGCTGCTGTGATAGATTAGAGAGTGATGAGGACAGTATGTGAGAAGTATTTGACAAGGCTATATGTCAAAGATAATTGTTATTGTAAGGAAATCTGACACAAAATATAACAAATTTTAGAGAACTGGAAAGTGCATATTGCCATTAATACACAAAAATTTTGGTCTTGGGAACTGTAAACCATTAGATAAACATAAGCCTGTTAGCCTGGTAGCAAAGGCTCAGAAGAATGCAAGTCTTGGAAGTCCATGCAGTGACATTCTGCTACACTGAAATATATGGGTAAAAATTACCCAGAATTTTAGTCATGAAAATTTCTGGACCATTACTGTGAATAGAAGTGATAGAATCTTTTCAACTTTATGTCAGTGAAAAATAATCTATATTGAAGTGTAACAACAAAGTTGTGACTCCATTTTTTTTAACTGGGTGCAAGAGGTCACTTGTCTACTGGCACTTTTTACTTGCTCATTTTTTGTTTGTTTGCTCCCTTTTGGAGAAGCTGAGGGAAGACTAATTTAAGATAATTAGGAAGCCATATTTAGGAATGGGATTTATTGTACTTTAGAACAATCTCTGTCTGAAATTATATAAGTCTTTAAATTCCTTCACATGAAACATATTAAGCCAATTTTTGCAGTGCAGTAATGGAGCTTAGATGGTTTGTTCTCTGAGCTGCAAATTATGAGATTCTAGACTGCTGGTCTATCTCCTTTGAAATCAAGTCCCTTTAGTCCCTGAAGATCCACCACTGGTAAACTTGTATCTTCATGTTCTCAGCATATGCTTTCTTTTGAGACTGGTGAAACTATGATTCTTTCGGGGAAAATATATGCACATGTGAGATCTTGCAGGGTCAGTTCAGTATTCATAGAAGTATCATCAACATTTTGTAATTATTGCTTGAATTGTTATACTGCTGTTTAGGCATGAAAACCAATAAAAATGCAATTTATTCATAAACAGTAGAAAACCTAAACATAGACTTTGAGCTTTTGATGAATATTGAGAAGTTAATAGTTATTCTTCACTAAAACTTGTATGACACGTTTTTACATCTAATCTCTGAAACTGTTTCATAATGAGCTCTCAGTAATGACAGACTCCACTGATTTACTGTCTAGAATATCCATTGACTGACTGAAATCATGATGCTGAACCAATTGTTTTCCCAGGAGCATCTATGCTCATACAGCATATGCAGCATCTTTGGCTTGATTTTATTTAAAACCTTATTCTGAATTCTTTTGCCTACTTTCCATATGTCTGTATTTTTACAAGAAATCCATAAGCAGTGAACCTTTATTTTATCTCTCAAACCTCTATTACATGCTTGCAAACTTTCCCAGATATACTTGGTTTATGCTTACTATTTTCTTTATTTAGAGTTGTTTTAAAGAATATTGTACAATGATGCTGCTTTAAAATCATATGCTGCTTATGCCAATTTTTCTAGTCAAATGCTTATTAGATTGGTAGGAAAGATGACTAATTCAGGATTAAGAGTGTTCACTTACCATTATGTTCCAGTGATCTACTGACATTTTCGCACCAATACAGAGTAAAAATTCTGAAGAGTAGACCAGAAAGGACATGCCTGAACTGTCTAGAGAGCATGAGCTTATGGTTAATAGGGTACTTCAAACAGTTTTGCAAGGTTTGACAGCTTTTACTATTCTTTCAGGTTTCTGCCTGAAAACACGACTGTTTTTGGGCTCTCACATATGAAGCATCAGCTTTTTAGCAAAATATGCTAAAAGACCACTAGGGAAAAGATATACACGTTCAAGCTACCAACTCTCACAGATAATTCCTGTTCTTTTACAGTGGGAATGAGCCCTTCTTTTGTTTCCACAGACATTTTTATCCAGCAAAAGTCCACCTAAAAAGGAACCAGTGGTAAATGTTCACCTGAGAGTTAGCTTTTGTGGTTTAGGAAAAAAATTAAATACAGTAATGGGAGTCATGGGAAGCAAAATGTTGCTCACTATTACAGAATAAAACATACTATATAAGAAATCAAATAGACCTCTCTAGTAGGTGAAAATCATAACTAAAACAACATGTAAAGATATTTCTCACAAAATCAGGAAACGAATATGGCCTTATTTTTAGTTTATCCTCTCAACCCACCTACTGTTCCAAAGTTCAAAAGTTTCAGTAGGATACAAATTACCCTGGAATAAACAAGAGAAATTATGGTTTATAGAAATAAGCCTTGTATGAAATGCTGTCCTTTCCATCATGCCATTGTGTCCTCAGAATGGGGTTTAGCATTTATTTGGACAAGACAACATTGAACATCCAGGCCTCTTTTATTAAATTGCACTGGTAGTTGGAGTTAGTGCTCCCATCTGAGTATGCAATAGCTTAATGGATGCAGCCATCATAAACTGCTGCATATTAAAAGACTGCTTCCATATTAAAAGACAGACTCACAAAAATGCCCTCGAATATGAAAACATACAGTAGATGCATTTATGAAACTAAATTCTGACAATTCAATGTAATTCAATCATTTTAGATTCTTGGCTTCATAAAACAGCTCAACATACATTTTGCTGCCTTTTTGCAGCATTGACATATCAAGGTAGATTTGAATCAGGAAATAGCCTTTTCTGAATGGATGAGAATGAGTAAGAATACATCTGACATTGATACACGTTACTCCTGTAAAAATAAATACACAAAAATATTTTTAAAAACTCCTTGTGATCTCATTTATATTATCCAAATTATTATCAGTCAAATGAAGACATACGTGAAAAGGACTTGTATTATACTCACTGGCAGTAGCTCAGTGACTGAAAAATTATGTTCACCGAAACAGGAAAAACACAGTTATGAATAATAAATTGTGCAGACAAATGCAAGATCAAAAAAAGACTCGCATCCCTAAAAATCAAGCTAAAACAGTATTTGTAGATGTGAGTGTCCCTTATGTGTTTTATAGTATTAATAATTATTACAGAAAACAAAATATTGGCACTTGTGGTAGCAGCAGTATTGCAACAACAGATAAATCTCAAAATCTTAAATAATATTTGTTTCCAGAGATTTCTGACTAATTGCTATCAAACAGAGAAGAGCACTAACTTTCCTTACACTTGAGATCAGGACTGTTAACATTCCTTGCAATTACAACCACATGAACAGATTTTTGGTAGTTAAAACTGCACAACTCATCCTCATCTCTCCATTCTGAAAGTTTTGTGGACTGTATTTTTGTTAGTGTAGTTACCAAAAATCTTGATATTGCACAGAATTTCAACATTTTCTGACTAACACTGGGTATTTTCTTAAAATGGAATCTGGAAATATTCTTTCCCTCTACAGCCATTGAGAAGAGAGTGAAGGAAAGCCATTCTAACAAACAGTAAAGAGAGGCAACAGAAACCACTTATTATTTCTGCTGCCTTAAGTGAAGTTCCTACAGTTACCTGGAATAAATATTAGCTACTCTCTATCTTCATAGAATTGTGTAAGCATGACAATACCTTAATCTCTTCTTCAAATAGTAAGAAATTATTAATCTGTTAAATAAAGGAGCTTCTTATAGACAGCAATAAAACACACTGATATATGCACTTTTATACTCACTGGATTCGATGGCTGTGAGCAATATATATATGTGAAGAGTCTGTCAACACTACTCTGATAAAAAGAGTGGCAGCTGCTAGAATGCTCACAGCAATAAAAGAAAACATGCTGGGTTCTTATCCTTTGCACTATATGTAGCCCAGAAGATTGTCCTGAGCGTGTGAGTTACATTTATAAAAACTGTGGGCTGTTTTACGTAATAGATGGTGTAGAAAGAGGTTATGGTTGAGAACAAGTATAATTCTGAATAGATTTCCTTAGTAAAGCATGCATTGTGAACAGGTACTCATTCACTCATTCAATTGCATGAATATTGTATAAATAATGCACTGTG
The DNA here is from genome assembly GCA_013400935.1 of Turnix velox. Taxonomy (NCBI): domain Eukaryota; kingdom Metazoa; phylum Chordata; class Aves; order Charadriiformes; family Turnicidae; genus Turnix; species Turnix velox. Next base: position 40,921 of record VZTY01029226.1, read on the forward strand.
GCTGCCTTCATGCTTTGCTTTAAAGATCAGCCTGGATCATGCTGGATAGAACTTCCTGAATCATGAGACACATCTGAAGGCTGTCACCCTGGATCTTCATCTTCCTTACTTCATCTTCAAAGAGAGAATGAGCACTTAACCCTGTTGCTGCAACATATATTACTGACCAAAGCATGGTGATAGGTACTGGGACAATCCTGAATTGTTCTGAAACAAAGGAGAAATACTGCTGCAATCCAAAATTATGTGGTACCTGATACTCACTCTTGTAAACCATCTGGTTTAGAATGGCACTGCATTCAAATGAGTGAACTGGACCTATTGAACTTGTTCAGAGAGCACTTGGAAAGTGAAGGATTTATTTGACCTCTTTTTTCAAAGGCACAGAGAGTTGAGCAAATTATCAAGTTCAGATTTTTTTACATCTACTTTCTACTAATTCATGTCTGGTCTTTTTTTATTTTTTTAAGAGACTATTGATCCAAATATAAAGACCACAGTACTGGCAATAATGATAAATTTGTTTCTTATTTATTTTCCTCTACTTGTTTTGTAAGTAATAAAGTTTTCTATTTTTTATAAATTAATAAATACCTTCCTGTTATAGTTTTCTTTGGTCTATCAAGTGACGGGACAAGAGGCAAAGGGCACAAATTGCAATACAGGAAATTATACTGAAAAATTAGAAAACAAGTCTTCACTGTGAGGCTGGCCAGACACTGGGGTTGCTCAAAGAGGTTGTCTGACATGGACACTTTTGTGGGTAACCCACTCAGGATACTGTTTTGAGCAAGTGGGCTTTGACCAGAAAAATCTCCATGCGTGTCAAACTCAACTGTTTCCATGATTTTATGAAATAACCCCAGTTTCAAGCATCATCTGAACATGAGCTCCTAGTATAAAAGCTCAAATCATGATTGTGTTGCTAGAAGATAATCAAACAGGTAGGAACAAAAAGAAACCTTTGACAGCGGAAGTCAGTACCTGATAATCGTAGACTTTATGCCAAAGTTGGTATTAATGTTGGATGCACAAGGCAGCTTTCTGGGACAAACACTGGCATGGAAAAAACTTTCCCAGTTTTGGCAATTTCTTTTAAATAAATATAGTAATAATACAGGAAACTTATAGCCACTACTGATTTTCTTTTAAAGATGGTTATTAACTGAAGACTCAGCCTACCCTCTTCTCTTGGATATTCCTCCCTGCTGCTCTCTGCGGCAGGATAACTGCTCAGCATTTGAAATCACCCAGTTTTTTACATACAGTTTAGAGGTCACTGCATGGTCAGAAAGGTATTTCAGTACCACTTTATTATTCCATTTACAGAAGCCTAAGATAATAGTGCATGAAAATATTTTTCTCCTGCATCACTATACAGTTTAGGGCACCTTGTCATTTTTTTCACCTACCTGAGCAGCCTTAGCTATGCTGAAGGGCTTCCCCTAAGTCAACTATTCCCAAAGTCAACTCCTTCCTTACCAAGGATTGCTTCATGGATTGAAATGAAAAATAGATTCTTTCTTCCAGACAACATCCAAGTACAGATGTTGGAAGAGAATTAAAAAGCTGAACTTCTTTCAGATCCATCCCTTCCTTTCCCAACAATTCAATTTAAGAGTGCCAATCACTTTCCTGCTATGTAGAACTCCTGAAAGCTTAAGAGAACACTGGGTGTGAGGAAGATTCCCTTTCCTTACATCTTGGAAGGCCATAAAATTTGGGATAGATATTTGTCACTAGCAATTTAATATTAATAGGTGAACCAGAGTGTCCAAAACACACAAAATAACAATACATTTCCCAAAAATCTGAAGTCAGTGTATGCCTAAATGTATAATCCCTCTTGGACAACAAACATTCATTCTGTAAAAAGAAATTTTTGCTTCTCCTCCTATTCTAACTTTAACTTTTAGGTATAAAGAAAAATTGCTACAGCTAGGAAGTACAGGAGATGCAACACTAGAAAACTTTGGGCCTGAGCACTGCCAGAACAAGGATCTATGTGAAATTTTCATGGAACAAGGCCTCTGAATAGGCAAGGGCAAGAAAAAACTGGGGGAAAGGAAAAGGCAGCCTCAGGAAAGGGATGCATATAATGATTTTGGAATGTAAAGGATAGTTCATTTTTTTGGTTTGTTTTTGGCTGAAGCACCTCAAAAAGGAAGTAGATAACAAATTACTATTTGCTTTCTCCATTCTACTCAACATTTAAACCTTTCCACCTTGGACGAAGTCATATCTACTATACCTTCTGCAGGGAAAACATAGGGAGCAAATACTGGAGCTATCCTTTGTCAGCCTGGATCAGTTTTGAAGACGAAAAGGATTTGCCTTCAGTCCTTTTATCCATAGCTGTACACATTTATCTGTTTTCTAACCCTTGTGACCCTGGTGGAATACAGATCATGTGAAAAGTGAACAAATTAGGCCTCTAGGGATGCTTAACGCAAGGCATAGTAAGAGGGAGGGAGAAGGTGCATTCTGGTGTGACCTGGGAGAAGGGAAAAGGGATAGAATGGAAAAAAGACAGACAGAGTATAGTGAGAAAGCCTTTAGCATTTCCGGTTATCTGCCAAACCATTGTCAGAGTCCTTAAATTGCTGACAACATTCTGTTTCCATTCTATCTGATCCAGCTGCAGTGGAGTGAATACTTCAGTGATCAAAGTGCTGAAGTTCTACTGAGACTTGCCTGGCATAAGTCAGAGAGGAATTCACTGCAGAGGGCAGTCAGAGTACAGAGCAAGGCTTACAGTGACACATGACAGAAGAGTCCATTTGTTGCTTGTTACTCTGGATAAACCTCAAATAAGCCGTATATGAGGTAGCTTTTCTTCCTGAAGTTCAGCCATGCATATCTTTATTAACAGCAGCCTGAATTTCTTCATGGCCCTCTACATTTTACAACCATTGTGAAGTGAAGCTGGTGCAATACACTTGTCAACTGCTATATTAATACTAATACATTGACTTGTATGGGCTGCTGATTGTTTCCAAGTAAATGGTTCATTTTTTACATATGTGGTTTTCTGCTAACTGGATAGTGCTCCCCTTTCCATTCTGTTGCACTAACAATGTGCAAAGTTGTATGACTTTAGGTAAATGCCCAAAACAAGTACTGGTCTATATTTCTATATAGAACCTCTTTTAAACTCTTTTGATATTTTTTTTTCTTTTAATCTCACAATAACCTGTATCAACTTAAAAGGGATCCCTTATTGTTTGAAACAATCACAGAACAGAGAGAACAAGAAGTGGCAGCAGGAAGAATATCATTATGATTAATTCCTTGGTTGGATAATTTTCTCTGGTGATGAAGTTGTGATTAAATAGCCATATTAATTATTTATTTTAGACTGTTTAAAATATAGGTCATGGTTTCCAGCTGCCTGAGGAAATGCTTTCCATTAATGTGTACAGAATAAATACAGACAGCCAGAGTAATCGGCTGTCTAGTCTGTCCTTAAAAATAATTTTTGCCTTGTCTTTTGTTTTTCTTGAGTCACATGAAGGCTGGAAATTGCACAGGTGCCTTGGAATGTCCAACTGCCACTCACAGAGGCCCAAGACCATTTGGATGCCTGAAGAAAATCTGACATGAGAGTATCCAACACAGCAGCACCCCGACTACCCTCGGGGGTTCACAGCTCCAGCTGCTGCCTGACTTCGAGGTACTTCTCTCCCTCCCCTCACTCTTGAGCTGCCTGCCAGCATTCCTGCCTACTCCCCACTTGTTCTTGCTACTCCTCCTGTCAGTTCTTGCTACTCAGCCATCATCGTATAGCTCTTCTTAGCCCCACAATTGCATCTGCTGAACAGCTGCCACTACCTCTCTCTCTCAAGTTCCCTCTCCTACAGAAGACAAATTATTTTGCTTCTTAACATCCAGTCTCATGCACAGTACAGAACACTGCTGAAACTGGTGCTGAGCTCTGTTTTCTATAGCAGGTAGGACCAGTCCTCATCCTAAGAATTCTGGTAGGAGTTTCTGGTTTAATTTGCTGGCTTTAGTGTCAGTTACAGCACAATTAGGCCATTTCATACTAATTTTTCAGGATATGCCTGAATAAAAAATAGTACAAATACTGTAGAATTCAAGCTCTTTATCCATAATACATTTATCATGAAGTGCACAGCTGCCACACATATATTTATATAAGTGCTATCTGTAGAAATATTTAAGCGTTCAGTTCAATTCTGAAAAAAATATTTAGAAAAGTTAAGGAAATCTAAATGGTGAAAGTAAGCAAGGAGGGATAGTCATTAGACACACATCATCTTCAGAAGGCAACAAACCACTAACATTTTAATGTAAATCATCACAGAAATATAGTATAGCTGGAAAATGTACAGAGAAGGACAAGGATGACTAGACATATGCAACAGAGGGGAATCAAAGCAGGCCACAGCTTTCTAGCTCATAGTTAGACAGCTTAAGATGGCAATGATAAGCACCTCTGCAAGATATTATATTTACTTTTCACAGAAAAAACACTTTAAGCAATCCATAAAATCCTCCAACAGGAAACAAAGACAATGTGATTGATTTACAGAATTCATTTCCATAACATGTTTTTCAAATCAATAACATAAATATGTTAAAACACAAAACTGGATAAATCCATGAACAATTGAGATGTCAGAAGCTTTTAAACACTATGACCTCCAGCCTGAGAGGTGCAGACACAGTAGAAGCTGGATAGGGATCAGAGAAGAAGGTAGCAGCACTCCCTATGAACCCCCTCTCTTGTATTGCACACCATCACCTACTGAGACCTCTGATCCCTCCCATTACAGCAGCTGTAACAAACTTGTCCTACGCTGTTCCCAACCTCCAAAGATAAAAATACTGCAAATAACCTGGTCTATATATGCAGTACATACCAAGGGAAGGAAGATCTCTGCCTCCCTGCTCTGCCGGGCTGATTGAGCTATGCAGAACCTCCTTACAGCGACCTCTATTTTTCTGGATTTCTTTTTGCTCCTTTTCTAAACTCACCTGTGACAAAATCTTTAGTATCCCATGGTGTTATAACACAAGCACAATCATATTAACCAGCAATGTTTTTATTCCCTTGCATCTCTGGCAGGCTTCTGGCAGTATAGGAACAAACATCCCAGTAACAAATGAGCTTTTAAGTGCACTAGACTTTACTGGCTGCTGGCAAGTGATCTCTTGACAAAACGTAACATACAAACCCTGTATAGGCAGCATGCCAAGGAGTAATAACAGCAACAACACTAATAAACAACAGCATTACTCTGAGCTCAAGTTAAGAACACAGGTCAAAGATCTTCCTAACTATACCAAAATCTGTTACTTCCATGGCTCTTTTCGTAAGCTACACCAATACACTATTGAATTACAGGTAGGTAAGTAGGAGCCTGATGACCATTAAATCTATGTAAACAATTAACTTCCACACCTGAGCTCCACAACAACATACCCTGTCTGCTGCCATGGGATGTTTCCTCATTTCATGGAGGTCATTGGTGAGGTAATAGACAGTTTCAACCAGCAACAGTAGAAAAGGAACAAAATCCCAGCACAACAAGTCTTAACAAAAAACAAGTTTATAGCAGATTAAACTGAAAAAATAAAAATGCAATCACCTCACTTTAATGTATTTCAATTGTTTTTTAAATTATACAGAATTTTAATGCTAAAAATACCCCAACAAAACATACATTCAATGTAAAAAAGGCCTTAAACTTACCTCTTAGTTTACACTGATTTAATATATTTTTTCTTCTCATTTTCAACTTTCCTTGCATCTTGGGAATATAGTGGTTTTCTCCACCCGCTTCCTTCCTCTCACCTCCTCCCCCTCCAATCTGGCCTCCTTTCCTTCCTTGGAGGTTTTTAAGCTTTAATTTGAGAGTGTAAAGCTGAAAAATATTTGATACAATTTTTTTTTTTTAATTAGAGAATTGTGCTCCTCACCATGGTTGAAGCATTTCTGGGAACAGCACCAAAAAGCTGGAAGCTACTGCACTGAGCAGTTCCAGCATCTCTCTTAAAATCATCCCTCATTTTTCCCAGTCAAATAGTGCTTCAGCAATTTACTTACAGACATGACTGCATTTCAGGACACTAGGGCTAGAAATGAGTCCAAGACTCTGTTCATTTTTTGGAATGTGAAAACTAGATTCCCAGATTCCAGTGTGGGCCCATCTCCAGCTGGAACAGGAACAAGATTCACCAAGTGGGATTTGACAGTGCATGAGCTGAGGCTTGAGTTAGTCACATTTTCAATGAGCTCAGAAGGGTATTGATGATTATATGTTCTAACTGGAGGAGGTAGTTGTCAGTCTGCCTGTAGTCTGTGTTTCACCACATCACGGAAGGGGAAATATTTTAGAGTTTGTGTGGGACCGGGCCTGCTGAATGGAACACTTGGGAAGTCTCTACTCCTATAACTTGGATATTGTTGGGATATAAAAAAAAAAGGAAAAAAAAGTTAGATCTAACAATTTAGGGACTTTGACTCAGTCTGAAGGGTGTTGAAGAGACTCAGCATTTCCATATGCTAGTCAGCAGCAGCCCACAGCCTATTTCAGGTTTCCACTGACATTAGGTTGTGCTTTACAGCCTGTATGTATTTGTTATAATAGGTAAAAGGCTGCTTTCACCTAATGAAGAACATTTCCTTGATGTGATACCTAGGTTTTGGCAATGCAAAAGTTGCATTTTCTCTAGATACTTAAAAATATTTCAGGTGCGCAGGTTATAGAAGTCTTCTTTGTGCCTTGCTTACTCAGTTGTTAAATTTCAGTATTTCCCCTTGAATAAGTCTACTGAAACACTGGATTTTATTTGCTGTTGCTTGAACAACAGTAAATTACTCCTACAACCCACCTGTTTTTGTAAAACTTGGTAATTGTTTGCCTGCTCTTTTACACAATCTATCTCTGCATTTGTCATTTGTCCAGGGAAAGTATTGCCCCTAGAGGTATTAAACCAATCACAAACTGGGACCCTCTCAACAAGAAAACAAATTTATAGTGTAATTTGTGTGTAGTTCTGTATATTTTATATGTATTGGCCACATAAAATCAGTTTTGATGTAATTTATCCTTCTCAATCTAAATATGATACATTAATAACTGCTCTTGCTCATGTGTCTCATCTCTAAGTATCTTCTATTTCTGCTTCCTGCTGTTTACATCATCTGCTGCCTTCATTAACATGCTGTTCACTTGCTTTCTTTAATACCATTAAAGAAAATGTTAAATAAGGCTGAAACAGAGGCCTATCACTACAGTAGTATATTGGACATGCAGAATGTGTCATCAGCCAGGTATTCTGCAGTGGCTAAAAGCCCATCTGTCCAAATCATTCCTTTTAATTGGTTTCAATAAGTTATTGTTTGAAGAATTGATTGGTGTTTAATTGTGGCATTACCAGAAAGCTGTGCAGGAAACGTTGGCATGGAAAAGCTGACTGCCATATGTATGCATTCTTGTTTAAATCAAACCTATGGGAAAGTTTCGATTTGCTTCAGAATGAGTCTTAAAACTATTTTCTTTAGTTCCCCTTTCTACTTACCTCTTCACACCCACACTATTTCATGCCATAGTTTACCTTTACAGATTTGAGATACTTGAATTAATTACATGGAATTGATAAAACACTTAAATTGCTTAAAAGCTGTGCAGAAGAAAGCATTATAACAATGAAATGATATTAAATAGAAGATAATATTCTTTATTTAAATAGACACACAGTGTGTGAATATATATGAATATACAACAGACACAAACAGTTTTAAATACATATCCAGCATTGCTGGAAAGGCAAGCATGAAAGTTGTCTCTCTGTTAAACATAAGAAACAGATAAACATAGAGAATAAAAAGACTTATTTTACCCAAGAGTCACAGGTGATTTCCAAACAGACTAACTCAGAATAAATTAGACTAGAAATGAAAAGGTATATAACAACCAATAGGAAATTCAGGCTTCAGATAAGTGTAGCCAAGGTAACCAAACTAATGTTTTTAATACAAAGCTGACAGTTCACAGAAGGAGATGCTGAGTGGTTGCTTGAGAAGGCAGCATACCCAGCCCTGATCTCAGCCATTCCCATCCCTATCTTCCCTCCAGCTCTACCAGCAAAACGGTATCAAAGAATCATAAGCCCTAACTTTGTTTTTGAAATTGATGATTATTCTCAAGTACATTTTCTTTATACTGAAAATCTGAAATAATTACTGTGTGGTTTTGATGTACCTAAATTTCCTCATGAAATCTTAGAACCAGGAAAATGGAATCATCATTCTTCCTTACTAAGTAGGTCCTTGGATCTATTTTGAATCTGTGGCGTGTCAGAGTTGACAGTGAAGGACAACTGGGCATTTTTCACTCACAACACTTTAGGCATACAGGTCATTTCATTCTGAGGTTTTCATCTCAGAATACACTCCAAGACATGCAAAAAGTTCAGCAGATCTCTTTTTATGTGTTAAAAACTAGTCTCTGTTAAAAAGAGTATCAAAAGATTTGCTCATGGATATATATATGAGATTTCATGGAATGAAGTGTTCTTGGATGTCCTTTGAGTATTCCCTATGTTTTCAACTCACCATTGGAAAAGGAGCTGTGGTGAAAGGACCTGTTTAACCTTTGTAGTGTGTTATTTACATAGACTACTCAAAGAAACCTAACAGGGCTGTTACTCCATGTATGATCTCTTTCTATGGCTGAATATTTCTTGGCTTCTTGAAATCACACAATTAATTGTTTTCATCAGCCTGTGATCATAATGATATAAAGAAAAATCACAGTAATTATAGAGCAGTCTTCAGAAGAACTATATTTAATAAGCTATATTCATCTCCACTGGCTTCTGTCAAAAGCAAAGATAAATTTAACTATTACATGATAGCTTGCATAGCTGGCATACAATTATCCTTTGGAAAGCAGTAATGCTGGGGTCCATTTAGAGGTTAAATCTTACTTTCTGCCTGTTAACAAAAACACTGAATAGTTGAAACAAATTGAAAGTGCAATAAACATCCAGAGAGTTCAAACCAGTCTTTCCGAAATCTCATCTATAAAAGGTCTAGTTGTATTTTTTTTCTTTTCATTTTGAAGAGAAAAAGGATTAAAAAAGGCCAATATATGCATAAATCTGTATGTATGCATGTATGAGCATATATACAAACAAATGGGCATAGTTATCAGTGTATATCAAAGCTCTTTGGTTTTACTAGTTGTTGTGGCATTTAAGAACTACAAGTGAACTTTGGAAGTTCATAAGAAATTGGAACAAAAGGGAAGACAAAAATATATTCTTTGTCTAGAGGAGACCACAATCAGTGTATGAGACAGACAGCTGTGTAGCACAAAGAAGAAAATGAGAAAAAGGTTGCTCAACATTCATCTCAGCAAATGAGTATATAAACTGAGCATTAGATGCATTCTCTTGCCATCACCATGTGGTTTACATAAACATTTATCAGTTATGAGGCCTCTGTAAATCCTGATTTGAATTGTTACTGGAAAATTATTTCAGTATAGTATGAAACTGATCAGAAAAGGCTCAAGATGCCAGCATTGCCCTGGGGCTGTTTTACCTGCTGAATTTAACAGGAGGAAAATATTTCAGACTACCTTGAATAAGAGAAGACCTGTTACTGACTTCAGAGGGCTCACCAGCAGTACTATACAAGTTACAGTCTAATGTAATTTCAGTCTGATTCTTGATAAGTAAAAATTTTGCTTACTTCATAGTACATTTTTAATTAAAAAAAAAATTACATAGGGTTTTTTTTTCTTATGCTTTATGCAAATATGCTGTGTTTTGCCACACACTTGTCTACTTTCCAGTGTCCCAAAGACAAAGCCTTGCACACCCACAGGAGGAAGACTACAGCTTAGAGAATTAGATCTTCAGCTACAGGAATCATGCAGTCACTTTTGGGGTGGGAGAGATAAGGGGGGGAAATTTCACATAGTACTTGCGAAGGGGGGCAGACAATGGGACCAAACAATAATTCAAATAATATTAAGAGAACAAAAATTCAAAGATCTCAACAATCTGCCTTAAAGTCATGTCAGAACTCCGCATGTCCTTCCTATTATTAAAAAGCATGAAGTATCATAAAGTCCTCCCATCTCATCTACTTCATACAAGATATCCATCTTCCCTCCCTGCCATCCAATACAGCTCAGAATCAGGGTGTTATAAGCCTCAAGATAAAATGCGCCGTTCTTGAAAATCAAACTCTTAAAGCATATAGTGTTTATAGGCTGGCTCACAGTCAGAAGGAACATTTCTGTCTGTGCGTGTATGAAATGACTACTGAACTTATTGATTAATTTCTAATTAAAAGAGAAGAGTGAAGCACTGGGAAAAATCTGAAGCAACCTTGTATTGTGATATGCAGAAGAAGGCAAGCTGCAGTTCGTTGGTGTCTCCATAGAAACAAGACATATTAGTGGGTGTAAGACATTGTCAGAGGATTAAAAAAATTCAGGTTCAGCAGAAAACAGAAAAGCACCTGAGGGATTTTTTTTAACCAGGAAAACAAAATTAATTATTCATTTCCAATATAGGAAGCATCCATTTTTTAGATGAGTTACTTAACATACAGCAGGATCAACTCATGGACTGGCTAATCCTATGATTTCCTAATCCATAAAATCTGTAAAAAATGCATTATTACACTTTTAAGTGTAATGCCAAAAAGGAATATAAGTAGCCTCTCAATGAATAATTGAAAGTTCTTTTCAATATGCTGGTAATTCTTGCTACCATTTTCACACTTGCTTTGAATACAGTGCTAATGCATTCATATTAATATTGCCCTGATTGCAGAACCGTGTCCTGGCCTGTGCAAAAGATGACCCTATGAAAATTAAAAAGCAATGGGGAGAGGCTGCTTCATTAAGACACTATGCTCTAAACCTGCTCAGCATACCTCCTACTTCAATCAAGCAGAGACTTACAGCATGCAGCTGCAGCAACTATTTTTAAGAAGCTGAACCCACATGGAGAATGGATTTTAAAAGGCTCATCTCCTCATGCCAGACCTGTAACTATAAGCAGGGGTTTTTTTCATATGTGACCAAGTTGTGCCAGCTGGTATCTTTACAAGTTGTTCTCTGATTTCCTGTCCAGAACTGGACACTCCAGCCTCAAGGAGAGCCTGCCAGCTGAACTGACCTCAGCCCCTTCAGCTTTTCTCCTAAAAAATATTCCTTATTTGTGCTGGAGATAACTCTCTCCTTTTAAACTGAAACAAAAAAACCTGGGGAGATCAGCAATTAACAGTTTCCCCATCAAGTCACTTCTGATTCATTTTTATAAAAGAGCAGAGAGATGGTCACACTGTCTCCATCACCTGGGGGACAAAGGTGGTATATACATTTCTGCTTGTGCTCTGCAAGCAAACTAAAGTTGATAACTGCAGTTAACTTATGGCTGTGGGTCATCAAAGTTTTAGAAGCCTCTCTGAGAGCTGCATTAAGAGAGTGTGTCAGACATCAAAAGAGAAAAGGTCCTTCAGAATAATCAAGCCTTTCGCTGGTGGCAGTGTCTGCCACGATGCTGTAGTGAGGTCTAACCCTTCAACAGGGACTAGCTGTTTTAAGGCTGCTTAATCAGGAAGGTGAGGATTAAGGAATTGAATGAAAACTACAATACTTCTCAGCTGCAAAAAGAATTAAGGCTCTAAAAAGATGTATCAGTGAGTGGTAAGGACAGAAATGGGTAAAATTGAAGTGTACAGAATTACTCTGGGGCTTTTTGATGTGCATAACAATCAAGTTCTGTACAGAACACTCATCTTAGTAAAAATATCTAGAAGGCTTACTGGAGACTAAGTATTATGCATATTTTTGTCATTTCTGATCATTATAATAAATAGAGAATCATAAGAGCTCTGCCAGAGGATGCAGACTGATTCTCTAGCTCTCTACAGACTTGTATCAGTATACATCTAAGAAGAGAGACAATCCTTTAATTAATAAAGCATTGCACCTTTGGTCAATTGCCAAAACTGATATAAAACTTCAAAATGAGAGTAAAAGTCATTAAGGCTTATCTGTGCCCAGATGTGCTTTTGGCATTTGTGGAAAGATGGGAATTCAGAGAAGTGTGAATGGACTGAGTCTCATTTACACTACAGGTTCTCCAATCTGTGTACCACAGCTGGAAGCAGTGAACGTGCTTACAGCCACTTCTCTTTCACAGACAGGATCACAAATACATTGCTGCCTGTAGACGGTATCCAGAAAGAGATGAAACTGGTAAGTTACACAAGCACAAGAAAAAAATTCTAAGAAAGATGCAGACGATGAGATACAATTAACATTGCTTTCTTTTTCTAAGGAGCATAAGAAATAAACCTCTTATGGGGACTAATGCAATGGCCCTGTAATCTGGGTTTCAGACAATCACTGATAACGTCCTGCATTTTTGTTTATATGTACCATTCTTGCCCACATAACCAGTGTAACTGATGTGAAGGCCATTTCTCATCAAATTAAAATATACTCAAGGAATAAGAGATAGCAAAGAAAGCATGTTTTTCTGAAGGACATAATGCTATGCTGCTTCTTTAGGGAATCTCTAACTCTTTCCACATCTAAAGGGAAATACAAAGAGCTGTGTGACCTCAGATATTCTGGCTTCACATCCTCCTTAGTGATCACAACTTTTTGACTCCTGGTTACATATAGACACTAATGTAAAATGAGCAAAAGCTATGATAATTTGAAGTCTCTCTTCCCCATTCATGTTCCCCTTATCCATTTCCCAAACCAGGTAAAAAGCAAGGGAAAAGGTTAACATTTTTCACTGACGTTACTACCTATAAACAACAGTCGAGAAGGAGAGCACATCACACCACTTTATACATGCTCATACATTACTGCAATTCCAGATAAAAATAGATAGAATGGTATTGACATATCTCAGGAGAAAAGTAGCTATAGCTTACCCAATAAAGTCTTTATTATCCATGAAGCATGCTTTGACACTTACATTTACTAAGTATGAGACTTTACAGGAGGCTATTTGAAGACCCTGACTAAATGCTTTATTCTATCACAGTTGATAGGTGAGTTCTATGATATTAGATCTGCTTCTTCAAAAGCACATACCTGCACTGCACAGTGAAGGAATATCAGTGTGGCTTTGGCATTAGTAATACACATTGGGGTCACAGCTGAATTTTCCTAATCTCAATTCTAAGAACAGAGATCACTGTCACATCAAAAGTCTCTGCAGATGCACACAGATAAAAATTTTCCAGAGATTCAAATTAACTGGGTAGCCAAGGCTGTCTGAGTCAGCACAGGATATATGTAGGTTTTTCATAGCTACTGGATAATACACATTGGCCATGCTGGCTGTCATAGAATTTTGTCACACAGTTATCAGACATGGGAAAAAATCATGAATAACATTCATGAAACACGGAAGTCTACTGCAGCATGTCCATCATTCAGGTCAGTGGTTATGGCAGTGATGTGATACTGGTGAATAATGAGTTTTGCCAAAGGGACATGAGGGAAGTTACAAAGTCTGTTTAATTCTTAAAATAAGGATAATGATCTTTACTCACTTCCAAAGTGTGCTTGGATTGAAGACCACAGCAGGCTACTATATAGTGCAACCAGTTCACATTAGTTTGTTCATATACATGTATATATGTATGTATACCCAGACATACACACAAATGCATATCTGTACATAGATTCCTAGAAGTGAACCAACATCAAGGCCCTGCTAGGCAGGGGGGTTGGAGTTACATGATCCTTGAGGTCCCTTTCAACCCGGGTCATTCTGTGATTCTGTGATCTCATGCAGTGAGTTCAGATAAATGTTACAGAATCATACAATTGCCAAGGTTGGAAGGGACCTAGGCACCATAAACCTAATACTGACAAAAACTATCTCTTGTCTAAGCTGTACATCTAAGCTCTAAGTCTTCCTTTCTTTTAAAATTCTTTTAAAAGGATGGTGACTCAATCACTTCCCTGTACAGCCTGTTCCAATATTTAATAAAGCTTTCCATGTAAAATTTTTTCCAGTTTAAACCTCCTTTGAGACTTCTTGAATCTGTTTCCTCTTGTCCTATCATCTTTGACTGGGGAGAAGAGACAGATCTTTATATCTCTACACCCTCCTTTAAGGTAGCTGTAGAAAGCAATCACGTCTCCCCTCAGTCTCCTATTCTCCAGGCTAAACAACCCCAGCTCCTTCAGCTCCTGCTTATGTGTTCTCCAGACTCCTCACCAGCTTTGTTACACTTCTCTGGACCCCGCTTCAGCACCTTGATGGCTTTTTTGTGGTGATGTGCTTTCCTAACAGTTGAAAGCAGTACATCTTAATGCCTTGGTAAATGTAGCTATTTTTACAATATAGTTCTTAAATCCATCCAGGACAACATAATGCAATATTCTTTCTTCAGTTATTTTACCACTTTGGCATATAACATATTGATTGTGAGCATATTTAAGTGAGTTTGTTTGGGTCTTTGCATTTTGTATATTTAACCCAATTACTTTGAACAACTCTACTCCTTTCCTTAATTAAAATAAAATAAAGCAGAAAAAGGATCCATTAATTTTTATGCCAGAGTTGCATTTAGCTCTAAGCACTTTGAGCAAGGCACAGTGATGCACAATTTGTTGTGTAGCAATTCTGCCTGAATAAAACTCCTGATACTAAAGAATAATCATGCATCCAAGAGACAACCAGGCTCAGACACAGACAGATTGACACAGTGTAGTGCAACACTTTTATTCAGAATCTGTCTGCTTGTGAAACTTTGGCAAGAGTAAGTCAGCACCATGTGCATCTCCTTGTAAGTTTAATTGCCTGTATACTAGCTATTAGCCTACCTACAGGAGCTACTTTCCTCTTTCTTTGCAGTATTCTGGCTAAGTGAATATGATTAAGTCTAGTAAATGAAAGGTAATCCATGGCAATTTGAGGCTTTTGATCAAGTCTGAAGCCAGAGCTGATGAATAAGATAAATAAAGGCTTGGATCTAAATCCTGCTATTCCTCAGGCTGAATTTCTCAGTGCAGAGATTAGTGTGAACCAAATCTAGTGTGTTGATCTCCTGCCATCATTGCACCATAGTGTAGACCTCCTTCTCTTGTGTTGTTATTTACTGTAGTAAATAAGTGACTTATGCTTGATGAAAAGAGATATAAAAATCTCTATATAAAAAAAAAGTTGCACTAAGAAACAGTGGTCAATCCCCATTGAAAGTGCATGACAGATCTGCAGCAAAATGAGAGATTCTTAGTCTAATTTGCATGCTGATTCCCTAGTTAGCAGCAATAATCAAGACACCCACAAAGAAATGGCATCAACTGAAAGCAGGCACAGTACTTTTCATGTCTCCACCTTGCATTTCAGTGCCACAGCACAATGAATCACCAGGAATAGCATGGCAACAGCTTCTTTAGAAGGCATATCTGTCTCTCTGCTGAAAAGGATGAGCACACACTATTATGTCCTGTGTAAGTCTATTCAGAGAGTTTAATTGCATAAGAAACTGCACAACGTATACATATCAACTCGAGGTTGACTATATTATTGCCAACATTATAGTCCAAAGATATCACAAGCACACTTTTTCTTGATATCCATCTTTCTTTGAAATTACATGGTTCTCTTGGATATTTGCTTTGGCCTTGGCTCAATTTCAATAGGCATCATATTAATTCTCATGTATCTGTAGACTACACAAGGCTGCAGGTAGGCTTCTATGGACTTGCATAGATGTCACTGCCAGAAGAAACTGGAGAAACATACAACTGCATAATTCTGCCATTGCTTTGAGACCTCTTTGAATACATGAACTATTTTGGTATTTTGATGTGCTATCAAGTTGCAGACAATGTGATCTATATGATAATCTACACCAATGCATTGTAGAACAAGTCACATCTGAGGATGCAGTCAAACCTCCACTTTTGAAACCTGTGTGCTGCCTAGTGCTCCCTTCAGGGGAAGATATTTGACAAGGGGCTGTGCAGTGCCTGCAAAGCAACCAGACTAGCTGCCTGCTGGTGAGACATTTCTTCTCAATTTGGAAGATCTTCCTTGTGAGCAACTGGGGCTGGTCCTCTCTCCAGCAGTAAGGAAGGATCCTCAATCCCTCTGAGGTGAGGACCAACACAGGGAACTCTGGTGCCCACCTGCTCTAATTTCTACCATGTTGGATGCTATACAACCTGGTATTGGATAGATCAAAGATGGACAAAAAAAGGGATGAATCATACTCCTTCTAAAAATACATTTTTCCTCATATGAAGACAGGCTGAGAGAGCAGGAGCAGTTCAACCTGAAGAAGATAAGGTTCTGGGGAGACATTATACAGGCCTACCAGTGCCCATCAGGGGCTGATAAGAAAGCTGAGGAGGGACTGTTTGGCAGAGCAATAGGAGAAATGAAGCAATAGGATGAGGGACAATAGTTTTAAACTAGAGCAGGGCAAGTTTAGATTAGACATTAGAAAAGCTCTTCACTGTGAGGGTGGTGAGACACTGGAACAGGTTGCCCAGAGAGGCGGAGAAGGCTTCATCCCTGGAGACATTCAGGGCCAGGCTTGAAAAGCATTTTTATGAACTGAAGTACCATGATATTTATCAAAATATAGCTACTTTGGATTACTTAACTAAGATCTGAGTTTCCCCACCTGGAATATTCCTATGACAATTGCAAAAATCCTTGCAACAAAATCTCCAAAGATATAAAAATAAAACAGATTAGGTTTTTCAGTTGAGGACAACTGTTAAATTTCAGATTAGAGTTGCATTTTTTATCCAGGTCAGCCCTATACTTTTTCCCTCTCAGGAGAAAAGGGCAGGATGCAACTGCAGAAAAAGCTTACAATACTGAATTTTCTCTTTGGTTTACCTACACATCATTAACCACACAACATCCACATTACCTCAGGCTCTCTAAACTGCTGCTCCATATTGCGATAATCAGATTTATTAAGAAGTTCTTATTTTAAACATTTTTAAAATAAAAAGTGGTGTACAGGGTGCTGGTGCCCAGGTGCCAGCAGCAGGACCTGCAGGGTGGCTCAAGCCAGAGCTGCCCTGAACTCATTCTAGATGGTTCCAACCAGCTCTGAACACGGGCTCAAGCCAGAGATGCCCTGAACTCATTCTAGATGGTTCCAACCAGCTCTGAACAGCTGAGGCACCTTGGGGAAAGTGTATTTAATAGAGGGCAAAAGTCACTGTACAAAAGTGAGGAGTTTTTAAAAGAGAATAGAAAGAGCCCTGTGTGCTCCAAAGGGAGACAAGAAGAAGAGGAAAGAGGTGCTCTGGGAACAGAGGTTCCCTCACAGCCGACAGAGAGGACCAACATGGAGCAGATAAACATCCCTGGTGCAGCCAGTAAGACCTCATGCAGAAACAAGTTAATCCTGAAGGACATGATCTAGCCAGAGAAGACACGTGCAGGGGAAGGAATGGCAGAGCGGAGATGTCATGGACTAACCACAACCACCATTTTTTCCATTCCCCTGTATACCACCTGGGATGGAGGAGGCAGAGGAGTCAGCTATGAAGGAGCAAAGCTGAGCCTGGAAAGAACAAGGAGGCCAGGGGGAAGGTGTTGTTTTCATTTGCCTTTGTTTCTCAATATACAAACCTATTTTTAATTATCAGTAAATTAAATTAATTTTCCCCAAGTTCAGTCTGTTTTGCCCGTGATAGCAACTGGTAAGTGACACGCCTGTGTTTTATCTCATCCCACCCAGCCCTGCTGAGGAGGGGGAATTACAGAGCTGCTGGGTGAGTGGGTGAGTGAGTGGCTGGCAGCAGACCAAGGTCAGCCCAACACAAATACTGAAATTAAAAGTATACATTGATCTAAGAATCAAGTACAACAACACATCAGATATTTTGTAAATTAAACAAAAACTGTTGCTTTAAGTCATCAGTACAAACATACTTCACCGTTCTGAATGTTTTTCTGCCTTTTATAATAACAATTTTTCATAAAACTGTTAAATAGCTCAGTGGTCCCCATTATTTCCACAGCCTGCTCAAAGTTATCTAGCAACTTTTTGATAGCAGTGTAGGGAAGCAGACCAAAACATTCTACATAAATAAATAATTTTGGTATTGTAAGAAGCACATTTAACCCCTTAGTACATCAGTAGCAAGTAAAAGAGTGACGAGAGAAGAGTACGTGGGGAACGGGCCATTTTGTGCAAGTAAACAATCTAGTCGAAGCTAACACATAGGGAAATCAAATCAACTCCGCAGACTAAGCCTTAGTTACAGAGATGTAAACTCAGAATAATTTAAACTAATGCTTTAGTGATTCAGAAGATAATCTACTTTATATAAATGCTAAATCACTAACCCCTCCACCAAACCAGATTTAAGTTTTTACAAGAAGGTGATATATAAATAGATTCTTATTAATCTACATGAATTAATGTTATCTTCCTAAAAATAGAAATCTTTCTGCTCTCAATTCAGATTTATGCTTACTTCTTGGGCATAGAGCCTCCCTTAACAGCATATGCTACTCACATCTTATTACCCCAATGCATCAGTCCCATACTTTTTATGCTTGCAATATACTAAGCTCTTTTCTTCATTTATTGTTGTCATTACCAGTGCAACACTGCTTTTTGTTTTATTCTTGTCATAATATGAGAAAAAACAAAACTATGAAAAGATGTCCAGGAAAAGTCCACAGCTATTACAGTATTGCTGTAATTCTGATGTTTTCATGTGCCTTTTGAAGCATAAAATATGTGAGTAAAACCAAATGAGTTTTAGAGCATGTATTTTAAAATATTCTCTGAGTACTGTCATTAATATTGTATCTAACCTGGTTCTGATGAAGAGCTAACATTCTCCTGGCTTCTTAATTTGTCGCCTAACCCCATGAATATGACTTTTAAGAGATGCTTTTTGTAAAAGACAAAGCTATAGCTTTAGGCAGCAATGTGTTGAGCTGGAAGAACCAAAGTTGTATCTTCTAGATGAACATCAGCATATTCCAACATCAGATTACTCCAGTCATTTGACTGAGATCATCTATAACCTTTTGCTAAGAAGCAAATGCAAATCACATGAACATTTTGAAGCCAACCTATAAAATACTCAGTCATATGTCTGAATCTATTGGTTCTGTAAGTCTAGGGAAGGTTTTGTAGACTGCTGCTTCTCTTTACTTGGGCACATTTTTATTTTATTCCTTTCATACTCTATAGAACTTCTCTTTAAGAGTGTCCTTCACTTGAAGGGAAGAGCTGCTAGCACAGCAATCACAGTGTCCCCTTCTGTGTTTGTAACAGTAGCTAGGAATCCTGTTCTCGATTGTTATTTCTCTGTTCATGACACATCACAGCTGTATGAATAACAACACTTAAAATTTAAACATGAAAACATAAATTTAAATATTTTTTTGGTTTGCGTTACCTTCACTTTTTAGTATCAAATATTGTTCTGATCTGTTCACAGATTTTAAAATCTCTGAAAAAAATTCTAGCACATCAGCTTTGTCTGAATTTCCTTGGAGCAGGCACACAGGTGGCATATCCATATGACCAGGAACTAAGCAGTCCCTTAGCCTGAAATTTCATGAAAATCTTATTTTTTTCTGACCAACTGACTTCCTCAAATTTGACTCTTCATGGCACACTACTTGTACATTCAAGCACAGCCTCCATTATTTCCAAAACAAGCCTTTTGAAGACAGAAAGTTAAACTTATTTGTTCTAACCACCTCACATGAGTGAAAAAGCAAGAAAGCAAGAAACACACTATTTCACTCTTGTGGGACAGGGAAAAAATTTATATTATACCCAGGAAATTATAATGGTTGATCTCTTGATTTCTAACTGATAATAGAATTTGGAACTGAAATCAGTAAAATGGAAATTGTGCAACTAACATTATAGAAATACTCTTTTAAAATACAATTTTAAACATCTGAGTTGGTTTACAGGTCTCTTTGCTACTTGTGCATATGGTTTCTCTTCTTTTCTCACGCACAATACAATAGGATATGCATGGCACCTTTTAGGATAGCTGATTTTCTCAGCACTTCAAAACTAAATACAAGCCTGGAAGAGCTGCAGTGCTTTGTACTTCTTTATGATTGCATTAAACTAAATCTCACCAGTGGCATGAATCTCCCATAAATTTCCAATTTCAAAACCCTAATTTTTGGAAGTAAATAGAAATCTGCATTCTTTATTATGTCTTTAAGTTTGCCCTTTTGTGACTGCTGCTATAATTTTAGGTTGTAAATCTAAAGAATAAAAAAGCTGGTTGAAGAAAAGATTTGAAAGTGAGCACATTATTGGCCAGGATCTCCAGATGCCTTCACTACTCTTTGTGTGCAGTCTTTTCCACTGGAATTCTTTAGAGTCCCAGCAAATTGACAGAAGAGAATCAATGGAAAACTTTGCCCTTCTGTGAGGGTAATTTTGCCCTCCTCAGCACAGACAAAAACATTTATTGACACCATCAGATGTAATTTCTATCAATCTATGTCAGCAGTACTTCCCAAACACATCAAGTGGGCAGTTCCTACACTTTCAACTCAAAGAAGTTGCCTGGTAAAGTATTAGCACCCTTACTTTATAAAAAAAATGGCTTGAAAAGAAAATAACAACCAAAAACATTTTCAGCCCAGTCACATCTCCACTCTCCATTACAGTGCCTGATAACTGCATTCTGTTCTTTTTTAAAATCATGGTTAATGTATAAATCCCAGAATTTTTCTCCACAAATATGCAGGTAGCAATATATCATTCTATTATCTGATGTTCATGGCACATAAGAGAAAAAAATAGCCTGAATTCAAGGGATTAATCTGGCAAAAAGCCAGCCAAACTGTTTTACTACTTCTCTGAAAAATCATGTATTTGTCCTGCAGAGGCCTCGCTTGTGAAGATCAGAATAAACTGTATCATTACATGAAACAGGGTAGAATGAAGTATTTGTGAGCTAGTTAAATCTCAGACCTGCGAGAGAGTTGGGGGGAAATAGCTAATTACTGGTGTATAAATTAAGAGTGGAGATTTTAAGTTTACTTATCAACAGTCTTCCTCACTTCAGAATCTCATCACTAGAAGTCAACTATTTGTCCAAAATATCACTTTTAATGATTTTGGTGATTTAAAATGTAAACACCTACTGAAAGAGCTTATCTGAGAACTGTGTATCCATATTTAAAAGAGTTAGGACCAGAATTTGAGTCCACCGCTAGAGCTCTGGTGTCATGCTTGGACACCCTTGGCTGATCGCAGCCACAGAGTAGGGCAACGAGCTGAGTGAGGAAAGGCACCAGGTGGTTTTCAGCATCATCCCTGGCTTTTGTGGCCCGTGCTATCTGGCAGCATCTTGGAGGAAGCACACACTGCTCTTTCTGCTTCTCTGACTCAGAGTGAGTGCATGTACATATGAATGAGTGCCTGCCTCTGCTTACATTTAACAGAATTGCTGTATGGGAGATAAGATCCTAGGAGAACAAGGGAAATCAGATATGAATCTCAAGAACACTCTATAATAAATATGTATCTGTTCTTGTGTAGTGAAGCATAGATAAATCTTACTAAACTCCCATGGTCAGATGAGATGCCAAGGGGTTTAATAGTTAGCATTTCGTTTCTAGACAGCTTTGTCCTATCTAGGAATATCATGAGAATTACAAGAAGCGGGCACACACCACACAAGAGACATATGGAGATCCATCAAAGTACTAGTACAACTAGTTTCAAGGGAGATCAAATAGAAAACATGACATTCACAGTCCTGGAAAAGGGAGTTTCCCGTGTTAGAAAGCATTTCCCTTTTCCCACTGGGCTTTGTCCCAGAGTCCACTAAAAGCACAGGGAAGCTCATACTCATTTTCATCTGGAGTGCACACAAACTGTCTCAGCTGCTACTTGCTTTATAAGGCAACAGTGCATTAATAGTTAATAGAAAGAATAGAAAGAATTACCTTCTCTGAAGCTCCATGAAGTTCTGAACTGCACCAAAACCTATAGGATCTTAGAACATGGCCATGGAACTGCCTTCCCATGGATCCCTCACAGGAATCCTGAATAGCAATCAGAAGTTTCCACATTGCTATTACTGAAAAGTGCTCTATGTCATACGACTTCTCTATCACTAATTACTTTAAGAAAAATTATTTTTAGGTAGGTTTGATGGTATTGTTAGCACATCATCCCATATTTGGATTTTATTTGCTACATCATTGTGCTGAAACTATTTTGACAGCTATACTGTGTGAGGTCTTCCTGTGCATCTTCACACAGCTGCACTGTATGAGTTCCATGAAGTCCTCATCTTTCATTTGCTTTATAGGTGCTGCCAGAATGGAAATTATATCGGTAACTGAGCCATCCCACTGCAGTGCCATTGAAGAGAAATACTGTATCAAAATTGGTTTCAAAAATCTTGCAGATACTTCTCACCTCACAAGAAGTTATTGATTTGGTAATACTTCGATCTATTTTAGGGAATTGACCATATAGATCAGCTAAACTTCTACAGCTTTTTAATGTTTCTTTGGCAGTAGATGCTGGAGGTTCTTATTGGGCTTCTATTTCCAGGCCTTTTTCTACATCAACCTTCAAAAGGTCCAAGCCATGGTAATGAACAAATTATCTGGTATGCTTTAAAATGGAACTGTGAAACAGTACATTGAAAGAAAATGGAGCTATGCATGCCCACCAAAAAAAAAAAATTAAATTAGAAAAAAGCAGTCAGACTCATCAAAGCTGTGGTTTGGAGTGTGGCCACTGAAAGAGCTGAGTCAGCACAACTGGGCACACCTGGGGCAGGGACAGGAAAAGAACAACTGTCTGTGGGCAAGACGTGAACCTCTTTCAGATGGATCTGATGGAGGAATAAAGGAATGGTGCCACAAATTCAATTTATAATATGGAAGAGATAAATGCTTAGAATGCAGTTCAGAGCAAGAGTGAAAATCAGCTGTCTAATTGTAAGCTATAATTTAAGCTCTACTAAGTCTATCAATATGCATACAGGCCATGTATTTATAAGAAAAACACCATTGCCTCCACATAATCAATAAAATACCTATGAGATTCAGCTACTTCGTCTACCAGTCTTTATGACATTACAGTATTACTCCTTTTGGTTTAAGATGTTTTCTGCTTTCAGCTGCACAAATGGGAAGAAGCCAAATGATTGCACTGAGGAAACAGTGAGGCTGAATAGATACAAAATGCTGTCAAATGCACCAAGTGAGCACAAAAAACATGCCTTTGATTTCTCTTAGTTCTTGCCTATTACTTCTACCAGCAGTGAGGCAGGAGGAAGGAAAATAAATCAAATACAAGAATGACAGTCACAATGACAATACTTCACTTAACAAGATACTGATAAAATTTTTAGCATAAAGAAAATTAGGATTAAAAAATTACCTCTGGATGAATATATAGAATAGCCCCTAAATTCTGTGCCCTCCCTTAGCCATAAAGCTGATGTGAATAGTGAGAGATGTGAGACTTGGAGGTGTTTAAGCCACGGCTCATCTCTAAAAGAAAGGAGTCAGCACAAAGGTAGATCTTTCTAAGCACAAGCATCCCCATGAAAACAATGATTCCCTCAAAAACAAGATGACCCCTGCAGCAAAATTTCTACAGAGGATGAACCCCATCACTTCATGTTTCCTTGTCATCCCACAGAGGAGACACCAGAGTGAGGGAGTCATGGAGGCTTGCCCCTCCTCTCTCGGTAAGTAAAGCATGTGAGGGCTGGAAGAGCTCTTCCTCTTTGCAAACTCTTGTGAGATTTCTTGCCCACAGGAAAAGTACCTGAATCAGAGAAGTGAAAAAGTAGTCTGATACTTTTCTGGCTAGGATTATTAAGTGGTGGGATGATTTTATCACAATCCCAGTTAAGCCAGTAAGTGTTTCACCATCAGCTTCAGTTGATGGCACTAGGTAACAAGGATTTGATGACGAAAGGACACATAGAAAATGAACTGAAATTTATGAAGGATGTTGCTGTTCTTAGATCATGACTGACTGAGTGGTAAGGACTGGGAGGACAGATATCATGTGACTGCTTGCACAAGACATTACTATACAGACCAGCTAAAACTTGAACCTGATCACAAAGAATGTAATTCTCAGAAATTGCATGGACATGCATGATCCTTGTGTGATCTTCTGCTTTGGAACTTTCTCTCACTTTCTTTTGATGGGCAACAGTAACCTTTAAATCTTTGACTTTGATACTACAAGCAGTTATTGCTACCACAAAACCCTGCAGTAGTTACTGCACACTGATTCTCTTAAGATGTTAACGGTGACTCGGATGCAGTTTCACTTTCCTTCAGTAACAGACATCTATAAACTACTGTATGCACTTATCTGTGTATAACTGACTGCTCTAGCATGCAGGCTGTCTAACAGTAACAGACTTGTTACCCTACGTATACCTTGTACCTCGGTAATGTACTGCTAAGAGGAATTAATAGCTTGCTAAGCAGCTGCTTTCTTGCTGCTTTCTGTATAATTTTCTGGCATTCACACTGTCCTGAGTGATTTTCAGATTTTAATATCAATTTTGCAGATGCATCTGGCAAAGACAATTAAATTATAAGACAGATATCACTTGTATTGGACCAATCCATGCAAATCTCTCATTGATGCAGGTATGAATATTTTACATTACACAATGAGACACTAAAGGCAATTCAATTTGATCCAGCCATGGGGTGTCAGTGAAAGATGTGTGCTTTCATACACACTCCAGCCCTTTCACACTCCAGCCTTTTGCACTGTCCTTGGACAGAGTTTTTGAAGGGAAAAATGTATTGCCTGTGGTATTCAAAGCAAATGAAGCCGGCACTCAAAGAGCCTGAGCTGTTCTAAACTCTTATTGGTGAATGGAACTACCTTTTAAAATTAGTGTAAAAAGCCAGCACATTTTCCTTACTACTCTAGAATAATTTAGTATGGTTTAGCAACTAGGAAATATGGAAACATGGATCCCATATTCACAGAATTACAGAACGTCAGGGATTGAAAGGGATCTCACAAGACCATCTAGTCCAGTGCCTTTGTGTGCACACTGAACTCCCTTCACATTCACATCAGAGACATCTCTCTGGTCTCACTCACAAAGCCTATTTGTACAGAAATCCAGTTATTTGTGAGTTTCCCTGATGTAGTTCAGCTCAAATTCAAGGCTTTCTCCTCAAAAACAGAACCAAATGATTAAGCATATAAAGTTATTTCAATGAGATAGCTAAGAGCATAAAATCAAGTATTTGAAGGATAAAAATTCCAAGAATATAGACCAAAAAGTTTTCAAGAAAATATGGCTGAGATTGCTAACATATTGGTCATAATGGAATGCAAAAATATAATAAGGAAAAATTACGGAGCCTAACCAGCATGGCGTAAATTATATTACAGAGTTGTATGACTCCTGGATATGTAATTTAAAAACTTACTAGTAGAAGCAAAAGTGGAACACTATCTGCTCTGTGCTCTGGTCATTCTTTCTTCTCTATATTCATTATAGTAATTTTAAAACTGTATGCAGTATTTCCTATTAAACAAAAAAAGCTGCCACCAAATCTGCTTTCCTTCATTGGGAAATTAAGAGAGATGCAAAACTGGTAGAAAACTATTAGTGCCATTTTTTTGAAAATAAAATTTCAAAAGAGCAGGTAGGCTGCAAAAAACAGGGACCACACAATCATTTCTTTATGCTTCCTCTCTAAAAGATGCACCCTGCAGACCACTCAATGCTTGAAATTTGATCAGCTAAGCTACACGACTCTCGTGTCCCTGAATTACAGAGCATGTAATTTGGCCTCTACATTCAGTATATACCACTTTCCTTTCCAACTTTTGTTTAACAGGCAGAAATGAAATCTGTGGAAATGCTTCCATTTCTCCAGATTACTTTAAAAGATGTCTGCAGTGAAATAACTTCCATAACTTCTAATTCTGAAGTTATTAGAACAAAATAGCCCTTATTCTGTGGGGTTTTTGCAAAAGCAAGGGATAATGTCAGGCACAGTGTTGCTGTTTAATATGCTCATGTGCTGAAGTACCTTCACCGGCCTTCTAGCATTTCCAAATAACACGTTTCATTCAAAAAGGGATGCCTGTACTCATCAACTTTGCTAAAAGTACAGATTTCAAACACCCTCTACACCCTGTTTTTACATTTCAGAAGATACATTTTTAATTGCACTGTACTGGACACTATATGATCATGTCAATCACTTGTTGCTAAATGAAAAGGATGTAGGCTGTCTCAAATGACAAGGAAACATGAGGCAAACTAATTATGAGCAAATGCTGGAGCCAATATTGATGCATGCCTGTAGAATAACTGCATTAGTGCTACAGAAATCAAATCTCCAAACTTCTCCACAAAGGGGAAAAAGCAACAGTAATTACAACTTGTGAACTGCTAACAGGCAGTCTGCACCTTTGCTCTTATTTCAAAGAGAGCTCACTTTTTTCCCTTTTGGGCTTTGTTTTTTTTATACACTTTTTTTTCAAAGTGAGATATTTCACTTGAACATTAGAAACCAAATGTAAATTTACCAATTTTTCTCATAGACATATCCAAAATTAGGTAGCCTAGTACTCATGGAAATAAAAAATAAAAAAACCCATAAAACTCTATTCTTGTAAAGTTTAAGACATCAGTGGGGAAAGAAAACACATGAAGAGAATACTTCCCATATCAAAAAAATTCAAGCAATCTGAACACCGCTCACTGGCTGCAAAGTTGCCAACTGTAAAACCAGGATTGAATGAATCCTGCCAAAAGAGACCCAGTAACCCAATGATTCTCCAAACCTCTGTTTAAAGCTAGGTTTCTCTAAAAAATCCTAATTTCAAATTTTAACCTTTGCTGTGCAATTAATTGCAGTTATTTGAAAGGCTGGATCTACGTGTGTGATCCCAGCACTTTTTTAAAGCTCTTGCATGAATGTCTGCTCAACAACATTTCTGTAAGCAACATTTGTGTAACATTCAGGCTCCTATCACAGTGCAGCAAATATGTGGGGTTTTTTGCTCTTATCTCCTCTAGTGCACTTGATAAGGGGTAATACTCAATCCTCTTCTGCATGTTGCATTACAAAGGAAAATGTCATTTTTCTAGGCATATTCTCTCCACTGATCACACATAAAATAAAGGCTCTCATAACTAGACATATCTCCCAGGATTAATACTCAAATGAGAACTGAAACCTTCTGCTTCTCCTGATGTGTAAATCCCTAAAAAGATTTTTGCCTTTACAATTGTTGTTGTAATAAACAAAATAAAAATATTAACTGAACTTACTGTATTCTAGCATCACATGTTATATACTAAATCTGTGTGTGATCTATTTTCCCTTCTTTTGCTGAGATTAAGGAATAGCAAAAAATATTGGTGATGTTTTTAAAAATGACAAAGCAAAAGCATTTTACTTAAAAACAGTTCAAATCTATTGCTTTAGTGAGAAAGAAAAAACCATTGTACAAAGTACTGGGGGGAGGGAAGGGAAGAGCATCTGTTGAAAATTAACTACTTCAACCTTAATTAACACATAATTTTCTACCTGATGAGATAGTGATGTAGAAAGTATAAATTGAAAGCACAAGAGTAAGAAATGAGTCATTTTGGACTTACCGTATGAAAGAGACTATTGCTGTATTGCAGTCAGCATCCAAACACAGAGCATGAAGCTTCTTACAGATCAGAAAAAATACACCATCAATGAACAAATCAAATTCATTGCAAAAATAAAGGACAGAGATCAGAGTATGTATCCAAGGGTCTGGTTAATCACAGCTTTGACTAGCCTGCTACAGAGCTCTGCAAAACAAGTATACTGCAGCAGTGTGGCAAGCATATGATTGCAATGCATGTCCCATATATTCAAGCATAATAGAAAACATGGTCTGGAGCTTATTCCATGTGGAAGTGGGGTTTGTTTTGAGCAGGAAGAAAAAGAAGGATTTTTTCCCCCCACATAATAGTATTAGAAATGAAGATTTTTCTTGATTATTGTACATGGTAATTCCCCAGGATATCAATTACATAAAACAGGTGCCTCTGTCTCCTGTTTCCCAGATAAATGCCTGTAATCTCATTTCACAAATGATCCTATTTAGACAGGAGCCACCTATTGTGATGATATCATTTGCTCTAGTATCCATAAATGGGCAACTTCCTATGAAACGTCATGACCACTGACGACACAAATCTTTATAATATTGAGTGGGCAGGGTGGTTGATAGGGTCCCATCAATCTACAGCAGCTTCTGCTGATGTGATAGCATGATTCCTGTATAATCATATGAAAGGCTGAAAATGAAGAGAAGCATTAAATTTGTGTGGAAGATCCCATTAAAAAAACACCTAAAATTAGAAAAAAAACCCCAAACCCTAGACAGATAGTAAAAGGCAAATAAAATATATCCACACAGCAGGGGCACCTTTTAAAATGCTTTCTGCCCTTACAAGGATACTGGTAGGTATGAACAAAATCATCTTCGGTGAACAAGTGTAGCTGTCAGTTTCTTTTTAGCAAACAATAAAGACGGTACATCCTCTTTTCTTGCAAATGCAAAATGTATACTGACAGCAAAAAAAGGGCCAGTGCTTCGATGGTGCACAAATTAGCCCACTCTTACTGAATATTTTTAGAATTAGAGACTGCTTGTCACAGTAGCTTGGAGTATGAACTCTGTAACAAAATACCCTTAGACTGTTTGAAATCCAGACTGCCACACTGGTTTGCTTCATGCTCTGGCTGCATGGATTTCATTTTGCAGATGAGTGCTTTCTTAAGAAAAATCATTCCATTAAATATACATATTTGGGAAATACTATGATGCTCACAGTTAGCTGAAATTAGTTTCCATCTGTCAGCTTTAACACACTGAGATATGAGGAGAGCTTAGGGTGACAGGGGGTTCACTTGCTTCCCCACTCTTTCCCCAGGGGACTCAGTTGTGCCTAGCAGCTAAAGCAAATTGCTTAAGAACTTTAATATGTTTTCCTGGCAGAAGACGGGAAGAACTTCAAAAGAAGGTCCCTAGTTTCAAAAGATTACTCGAGGGCATTTTTCAACAGCATCACCACAAAACTTTCTTTACATAGTCCTGCTTTGAACAGGCTGAGTTACATCTAAACAACTTCTTAATTCACAGACAGCAAGATGTAAGATTAGGATCCACTCATATCAGTGTTTACACAATGTTCACCAGAATGCCAGTCAAACTGGGGTTTTGGGGTAGAAAGCTTTAAAGTCTGAAAGCAGAAAAATCAAAAGAATTTTCTATGCATAAGCACTGATGTAGTTTCACCAAAACAGAGTCCAAATCTCAAAATTCAGCCCTGTGTTGTATCTACCATTTACTTCATAACATCCCTTGGGTAGGGACCACCCTGTACTAAATTGCTGTTATTACTCATAGGAAGGGGTCTCAAAGGCAAGCAGAGCAAATGTTAATTATAAAAGCAGCAATCTTAGAGTTGACTGTTAACACTGGGACTCATATCACGTCCAGATGGCCTGAAAGCAAAATTTGAGCACAGCAGCCATGGCTCCAAGATGCAGCTACACTGTCAAAGCAAAAAGGCCAATGGGCTTTCTAATAGCACCCTGAAGAGAAGAACTCCTTTCTCAGAGATTGAAAACAATGGATAAGACCATTTCAGAGCACTGAACTGCCATTTAGACAAGAGCAGGTGCTTTCCTTCTCTCTCTCTCCCTCCCTCCCATGCTCGTCTTCAAGATAACACAAGCTGATCTCCCTAGATATGCTGTCTAGGCAAAGACATAAGCACAGCTTTGACTCTGGGGATTATAACTCCTTCATTTCAGTACTGGGTGAAAGTAGAAAAGCATATTCTTTGTCTGTCCAGATGGCTTAAATATTTTCCCCATGTTTTTATGACAAAAGATAACACAAGAAGCAGTGTGAAAGTAGAAGTGTGTGTGTGTGTATATTTCAGATTGATGGCCCAGAAGTTTGTCTCTTGGCTAAATAAAAGATGATTAAATGGGAATGAGGGAGAAAAAAAAAACAAAACCAAAAACCCCAACTTTTATGGCTGTTCCAGGGCAGTAAGAAAGTGTGCATTTTCTTAAGACAATATATTTTTCAGTATCTGTGCTAAAGAATGTTACCACTCTTCCTTAGCCTAATTCTGCACTTACCAAGCACAGAGTGATGAGCTTACAGCACATCCTTCCCAGAGGTGGAATTCAACATGGTCCAGTGGAAGATATCCTGATGGTTCTGATCTTTGCTTAAAGGCCTCTGGTCTTTATAAGAATCACAGAATCTCAGAACTGCCTAGGTTGAAAGGGACCTTTCAGATCATCAAGTCCAACAATCAAAGAAACTGAGACAGAAAATACCATCAATCTGAACCGTATCTCTAAGTACTCTGTTTGCCTGTCTTTTAAATACCTCCAAGGATGGCGATTAAACCACTTCCCCGGGCAGCCTGTTTTAATACTTAATAACCCTTTCAATACAAAAATTTATTCTGCTATCCAGTCTGAACCTCCCCTGGTACAACTTGAGTCCATTTCCTCTTGTTCTATTGCCTGTGACTGGGGAGAAGAGACAGATCTCCATCTCTTTATACCCTTCCTTCAGGCGCTTGTAGAGCAAAATCAGGTCTCCCCTTCTTTTCCCCAGGCTAAACAACCCCAGCTTCCTCAGCTGCTTCCTCACGAGATGTATTCTCCAGATCACTCACCAGCTTTGTTTCCCTTCTCTGGACCCACACTAGCACCTCAATGTCTTTTTTGTCATGAAGGCCACAAAACTGGACACAGTACTCGACTTGGGGCCTCGCCACTGTCAAGTACAGGGCAACAATAATTTCCCTGATCTTACTCACCACACTTTTCCTGATACAGGAAGAGATAGCGCGAAAGAGAACAAACCATTATTCCCAGTGAGAATAATGGGACTACTGTGAGAAAATAGCCTAAAAAATTTACTGTCTCATAAATGGCCTGAGGGATTATACTGAAAGGGTAAGTCACTTCAGTGAAAGAAAAGCTATTGTATCTGGTCCAGGGGAGACTGTCATCAGTCATATCTAATGTATGCAAGCAAACAGTGGACATGTGATAAAACTGCAGACCACACAACAGAAAATTCTTCCTCTGTTGAAGTCTTTGCTTTACATTGGAAATCCTCACTTAAAAACCGCAGGCATCCTAACAAATAATGCTTAACATTTTCAGATCATCTATGAAATTCTTGGTGACCTTCCTTTTACCTGGCTTATTCTTTCTAGTATACTTGTAAACTAAATTTCTCTGGGCATGAGAGTCACTCTCTAAGACTGCACCTTCCTGGGCAGAGAATGCCGACCAGATTTTCTTTAACATGTCTAGCCTTCTCATTCATTAGAATTGAAACCTAAGTCATAAAAATAACCAGTGGATTATTTAAGCTCCATTCTGAAAGGTTGAAGACAGAAAGATGCAATGAAACATCTACTGATCTTTCTGTAGATGGTCTCTTAGTTTGAACTGCTTCACTTATACAGGTCTACTTGTGACTAAAATCTCTTGAGGAGCTGAACCTAATTGATACGACGTATTGCACAGACATTACTAAAAGATGCATCTTGCAGATTCTTCCTTAAACTCCTGTTAGATTCCTCACTATTGCTTTTCAAGAAGACCACAGGAAACTCAAAAGGGGGATTTCAGCCTCTCAAGGCCAAAAGTAATTTGTAATAATATAACAATGATGGTGAAGAACAATCCATAAAGGCTAAAATCCTAGAACCCCCAAAACAGCTAGAAATATCTATTGCCAATATCATGCCTAGATATATACTTAAGAATAATAATAACTAGAAATTATTACTTAATGGCTAAAGCAACTGGGGAAAAGCTCTGTTGTTAAACTCATTTTCTTACCACCAGCTGCAATGCTGATATTCCAAAGAAAACATGAATGTTCATTTTAATTTCACACTCCATTAGGAACACAGGTGTAAAAAAAATATCTACCAAATTAAAAGTGACATATTCTGATGGGAAAACACATAATTTTCATTTCCATATCAATATTAAAATAATTGAGAGGAGAAATCTTTAAAATGTTAAAGAGAGGTTTCGCTCTGTTTTTTAAAGCCTGGTTAGCCTAATTGTTGACTGATAAGGGATGACCATGATTTATATCTAGTGATCCTCCCAAATAAATCAGATTGTTTAAGAGATTGGAAGAAAGAGATAAAAAGTTCCATCTGATGTCACTCAGCCTTTGAAACTGTGTATTCTCTTTACACTGAAACTCCCCACTGCTTTGAAAAGCAGCTGTGTTGAAACATTCATGGCCTGAAATCTTGTGCAGAATAATTTTTAATATAAGCAGATAAGTAAATACTCTCTTCTACTATAGACCTTGAGACTGTATGCTGTATAATGAGCCAAGGGTCAGATGGCTGGCACCCTTCACCCCCACAGCCTATAAATCTAATTCTTAGAGCTTTCCAGATCAGAATTCTTTATAAATTATAGCTATTGTGGCAAAATAGTCCCATTGGTAGACCGGTGGTTTATAGAGTTTGTCTTCTTTATTGAAGATTAAAACTAAAAAATGATCAATGACCAATAAAGCTATGATATGGTCCTAAACCTGCAACATCAGAAGTTATATATATTCTGATATTACCAATGTGGAGGATATATCTGTGAGCAGGACAACTTTGTGAAGCACTTCTGGTGATTCTTCAATGCAAGTGTTCAAGAATGAAAATAATAGAAAGGCAATCCTCAAAGATCATATACCAATAATAACACAAAAAGTAACATTAATGCCTTCTTTTAAAAAGCATCAGTAACTGGTAGGCTATCGCTATTTAGTTGTCCTGGTTTGAAGTAAAATAGAGCAAATTTTCTGGTTTGTACCGTCCACTTTTCAGCTGGGCTTTTTCCGTCTGACTAAACTCTAAAACTGACTGCACATTATTCAGAAATAGTTTGCTCTCAGATTGATAAGACCTGATTATACCAAGGAATGGTATGCAAGAGGCTCTTATTTTCATTTATCATTATGGTAATCCAGGTCAGAAAATTTGTCATTTGCCTCTCCAGGGGCTGGAAGCAGAAAGACATGGAGGAGCCTCACCTGCAAGGAGGAATGGACAGGGCAGGTGACCTAAAACAGACCAACAGGAATATTAAATCCCATCTGCCCCATGCTCAATATAAAAGCTAAGGGATCAAAGGGTCAGCCCTCTTTCTTCCATGGCCAATGTCTAGGAAAAACTTTGTCTATCCATCTGCCTTTGATCCTGATCTGAGCACTCCTGACTCCAGACTGGCATCCAACTCCTGAATGAACTGACCCCAGGCTGGGATGTTCCCTGTGTCTGCTGGAGATGTGATCACCATCCTGGAAGATTGAAACAGTGTTGTATACACTTTATACCTTTTAATCTTTTTCCTTTTAAGTTCATTTATCATTTTATTATCTATTAAAGTGGTTTAGAATTTCTCTAAACTTATCTCTTTATTCCTTGCTCTCCTCTCTTTTGAGAGAGGAGGTGGGAATACCTGTTATTCAGAAGGGCCTTTAGGGTCCTTTAGGACAAGACAATGAGAATGCTTTAAAAATTTCCCTTTTTCTTCTCACTAATATTACTTTAGAGGCTCTTAATAGCATATCCCTTCTTTCCTCTTTTTCAGATTTTCCAGCCTTTTCTTTCCAATAGCACTTTCAGAATGTATCCTAGGAACTTGGTATCTAAAAATGATTACTGACAACTCCCTGAAAAATTGTGGAATCTTACAGTAATTGAGAAGTGTCTCAGCTTTGTACTGTTAAATTTTAGCCCACTTCAAAACAGAGTGCGTATTTTTACAAGATCTGCAAACATTTTTCTCAGTTAAGACTGCCTTGTAAAGCACCGGTCTAAGAACTTCAGTGTAGCCTTTCTGAGCCTTTCTTGTTTTGAGAAAATAGTTACCAGCAACTTGTGACAAATGACAGACTTCTACCTTTCTGTCTGTTTTCCAATGGATGTCCCATGACACACAATCCCGTGTCCTCAGCCTTGATTTCCTCTTCTTCTTCCCAGTTTTCTAAGTTAAAATAGTAGTTACGTGAGACAAACTTGAACTGTCTGGTTTGGGATTTTACACATTCCTGGTTTATTTGAAAGAAGACCATTTGATTTATGAGAAAACTGAAGATGCTGCTCAAAGAAATCATTGTGGAAACTCTGGAAAAAAATATATAAACTGGGGGAAAGACTTGAAGATGACCAAAGGATGATCAGGTTCTGGCTAAATCTCACATAAATACATCTGTTCTCCCTTGACAAAGTGAAGAATCTAGTACACTTTCAATGAGTGCAATTTTGTTTGCACTTTGTAAACTTATCGATAGGATCATTTCAGAAAAAAACACTGTGACAGGAGTAGAAATGTATGACACACTCATACCAGCTGTGCATAAAGTAGCAAAACATTCATTGTTTCTTAAGCTGGAACCTTCACCATCACATTTGACTACAGTGACCATGAATCGCAGCAATGAAATGTGAGGTCAGAAATGGCAGAGATTAGCATGCTTTGGTTTGAGGTTTTAGATCTTAAATGTATGTTGCAAATGCTTGCATGTTTGCACACAGTACTGTAAATAACCAAGAACAGTTTGCTTTTGTGTGTTAGGGAATTAAAGCACAGGCAAAACAATTACTGCAAAAATCTTGTTATGCTCAGCTACAGATTAATAAGATACGGAGAAGTACCGAAACTACTAGAATCAAGCTTCTGGCTGAGGCTTGCTGAGACTGTTGTTTGAATTCCTGGAAATAACAGTCACTAAAATGTTCTGCGCTTACCTCTGTATTGAGTTTAATTATTTTTATATCTTCAAAAATGAAAGCAAAATAATTGGAAAAAGGGATTTTTCACTTGCAACACAAGCTGAACATTTCCTTGAAGGAGTAGAGGAGGATCTGAATAATTAGCCCAGAGAAGGGACTAATTTTCCTACAGAGAAGGAAATATTAAATATAATTAAATTGGCATCTAAAATAAAGGGGCAGGGTCACTGATAAAATAAGCCTCATAAGTACTTTGTTAATTCAACAAACATTACTGATTACTTTGATATGTATAAATACATGTGGCATCCAGTGTATCAGAGTTCCTCCCATTGCTACTCTACCTATGTTTTCATATATAGCTCATATTTGGTGCTAGGAAAAAGATCCATTTTCCACCTTTGAAAAACTCACCAGTGATATGTGGATACGTTGGAGTTTGACTTTTCAACTATATAGAGGACAACCCCAGTATACTGTAAAGCAGTTACCCATATTCAGTATGAAGTCAGGTCTCAGAAGAAAAGCCCTTCAAGCGGGCTTTGTAGAACCAGTAATATGAAGCAGTTCTTGCTTTGAAGACCTCTCAGTTTATTGAAATAAAACAAAAAACCTTGGTTTACCTGATTGTATTGTAAATGTATATGCTTAAGTATGAATGTCTGCCTGAACTCAGTTTTCTTGCTATTTCAAGATGCTCAAAAACAGCAATGAAAAATACTGAGCCCTGTACTTTTTTTTCTGTGAGAGCTAAATCATTCCATCTCACTTAACTAATGTATTAATTGAATTTATCAAATCCATAATAGTTCTAAGTTTATGAGCTGTGATGCTTGGAAATGGATTAGTGACAGTGCCTATCATGAGATACAGACAGAAGACAACTGTTTTGTCTCAGGGCAGCATTTGAAGTTTCAGAACCTGTCTTTGTTTGACATTCAGAACACACTTTGTCATCTCAGATCACAGAAGAAGGACCAGAACTTGATGTCAAGCATGTTTCAACTTGTCTCCATCCTAAAAGGAAGTTACCAAAATGATATCTACTTCATTTTTTAAGCTTGAGTAAATTCAGAGGCTTAGTATGTTTACTGAAAACAGTGAAGTTACTTCTTATATATTAAAAAAACCAACTGAAATATTCTTTCAGGAGATTATTTCTATTAACCTTCACATATCACCAATATAGGCAATACTAGCCAATAACAGTGGTAAAGAAATATAAAATTGTCTAGTAATAGCTCAGAAAAACCTATGACTGTACATCTATCAAGTGGTTCTTCTTTAAACATGCCTGAGGGCCAGAGAATGATACAACAAAAATGTGGGTATCACTGATAGATTATTTAAACCAGGCAGAATGCAAAGGAGAACCATCAGCAATAATATTCGCAGTGGCAACCTTAGATGCTTTCATAATTTATATTTGACCTCAGTGAGAAACTTGGCAAGTAACTGTTGTGTTGCTCTAACTCTTATCTTTCCTGAAAGGACAACAATGCCCTGCATCAACCCTCCACCGTGATCACCCAGTAAGAACCTACAAATATTTGATAACTAGGATTTTGTAGACTGGAACTGAAGCACACTGACAAAGCTGATAGGTGTAGATGTCACTATGGTTACTGCCTACACTTGCTTTGTCTCCAATAAAATCTTTCATTTCCATAAGCATTAAAATTCACCAAATGCACCAAAACTGTTCAGAGAAAAAAGAAAGAAAAAAACCCCCCCTTTAGTTTATGAGCCTTTACACTGTGTTGCCTTTACCCCTTTAAGTTTAGACTTTTAGCTGAGACTTATTATTACACATCTGTGTATAAATATGATTATTGCAGTAAGAACCTTGGGATGGAAATACTCTGTTACAGAGTCCAGCTTCAGCAGTGTGTGGAAGCAGCTCTGCTCTTGGCCAGCAGAAAGACAAAACCCAGAAAAAACTATGCTACATGCCAGATGAGAAGCACTAGCTGGGGATTTAGCAAGCCAAATACAGATGAAACACACTCAGTATTATTGTAAATCTTGCCACCTTAAGAAAATTTAAAGCTGGTTGTTCCCAATTACATTCACTGTCTGTTGCAGTCAGAACTAGCTCTAAATAAAACCAGTTCTTATTTTTTTTTGTTTGCTTTAATTTACAGTAGTCAACATTATTCCCCCTTTCAGTACTCTTACACAAATATCAAACTAGATTGACCATATATTATTTCCTGAATTTTCTGTCATTTAGTATACCATGAAACTGTGTTCAACTACTGAAAAGAATTTCTTACTCTGTTACTGGAGGTACCTTTTTACCTAATAGCTCTCTACTTTTGTCTTATTTTGAAAACCTGCCTGAACTACCATCACCACTCCTTCTATGCATCAGCAATCTTTTCTCCCCTTCTTCACCTCAATACCTCCTCACAGCTAATCATCCTTTAGTCACTTGGTGGCATATGACAGAGGAAGATCACTGCAGACTTTATCAGTACTGCTACTTCCTTTCACTTTTCCTGTATCTCATTTTGCTGATGATCCCTTTAGGTGAAAGTTCTTAATACTCTCCTCACATCCTTAAGAAGGTCTTCTGAGAAGTCTTCACTGAGAAGCTTTTTCCCCTTTCTCAGGAAAGGCACAGTGTTCATTGGGAAGAGGACATGCTGGAAGAACTCCTGAAACGCTCAGCAGGATTTAGAAGGAAGTACAGCTATACTTTGTAAAGAAGCAATGTTGGCAAGGCCTTATTCTTGCCTCTGAGGCAGGTAATACTGTCCCCTCAATAACCAGTTGCCCATAATCTCTTCTAGCATTAATAGCCCCAAGTACTCAAACAACGCCCCCAAAAGTCACAAGCAGAGCTTTCCCAAAATTATAAATGGTTCCTTAAATGATAGATATGCAAATTTACCTAGATCTTTAGTTTTAAGTTGGTAGGTGACATTCTAGCCAGATTTCTAACCTTTAAAACTAGGAATACTGTGTGTCACATCATTACTTTCCTATCCCTATTGAAAAGCAAAACTTTTCCTGTAATCCCACATTTCCACAGGAGCATTAAATGTCATATAAACACATCAGAAGAGGTCACTTCTTCATGCACAATTTCCATTTGTAGCTGGGACATTAAAGAAGGAGGAAAAGTACTTCCTAGTAGTTCAAAGGACTCATCTGTTGGATTCAAATAATTTAACTTATTACCTGAAAACTCCAGACTTTAAGGACAAATGTGTCTACAAGGCAACATTATGCCTTCCATAGATGTCATCAGTAACTCTGTAAGTCATAGAAGGAGGCATGAATAACACTGAACAACTCATCACTCAAAATTTTTAATACAAATGAGAATGTGGAAAAGCTTTTGCTCCTGCTGAAGTCTTAATAAATGCATATGTGTTCAGGTTTCAGCAAAAATGGAAAAACAGTTCAGTGGAAACTGGGTAACTGCGAAAGGAGAGCACATCAAAAGGATGACTTCTATCAGAAGAGCGCTGCTCTGACTTTTAAGCTGTTTTCTGTTACTCTTGCCTACCTCCACGTGCTCCTGTCTCCTTTCCTGAGAGAAATGCCCCAAAAAAGTTAAGTGACCTCTGTATATTAACTATTAAGAATGTCACATCATGCTACTTAAAATATGTTACAAGCTGGTTGGCACAGAAATACATTTTCTCCTGTCTGGGAGCACATATACTCAGTACAATGAAAATTCACAGCCTCAGCTTCCAGGAATGAAGGAGTCATCTCTAAATATGGCTTCATACAGGGGCTCAGCTCAGCTATGCAGGATATGGCAGGGCATCTTGACCCATAAACAAGACCATTTGTAATGATTTTAAGACAAATATGTAATGAATTTAAGACAAATAGAGGCCTTGTTTAGATGAAATTAATCCAAGTTAGGGATCAAATTACCTATGAAGCTACAAATTACACCTTAGAAATCATTCCACAAATAGACAGAAGACATGCCCCCACTTTATCTAAAGCACAGACAAATACAGTGCAGGCTCACAATCACAGCAATTGAGTCCAGAATATAAAGAAAACACAGCTATAAAAAAGCCATTATCATAGAGAACACAGCTGGCAAGATAGATTTAAAGAGACAATGAAGATACTAAGAAAATGGTCAATTTTGTGGGCCTGGAAGATGCTAAGAGAGAAAACAAGGTGCACATGGTGTACAAGAGGGAGCGGAGAATGCCTGAGAGAATATAGCCAGGGACAGAAGCAGGGATAAAAGTCTTGTCTATAAAGAGGGAAAACTGCCCTGCAGCCTATTCTGCCATACCCACATCTGTAAGACTGGCAGAGCAGTGTCTGACCTTGTTATCCACTGCCATCCTCCAGCTATTGGCTGGCTGCAGGGCTCTGACAGCCAGTCTTCTAGAAGAAAGATTGCATCTTCACTGGCTAGTTTGGAGTCACCTCTACTGTAAAACGAGTGGACAGCTCCATCTACAGGGGAAATTTTCCCTTTGCTTATAAAATATCCTAATTGTGGCTCTAATGTCTCTTACTTCTCCACAGGCCAGCACATCCTTGAAATAGCACTCCAAACTCCAGTCCCCTTGGTAGATAATTCCAGCAGGAACAGAGAGGCCATCCTCAAGACTCAGACACTACACCATCTTCAAAGTCTGAGCAGTGGAAAATAAAACCAAGCTTTCCCCTGAAAACTGCTTCTTCGTTTGAAAGGTCTCCAGTGCCAAGCCTGCACCATTTTGTGGTATCTATAAAATGCCACAAATTGAAGGCTATTCTTACTCTGCTGAAGAGAATGAGTCCCAAAGGCAAAGGGTTTATGAACTCCTCACTGCTATTGTCTCTTATGAAATAGATCACCAAAGTATATCCCACTAATCTATACTCCCACACATTAGCAACAAAGAGAACATCAGCAGTTATGAAACTTTTTAAATACTGAAATTATCAAAGAGGATGTTTATAATCCTTTCTGTTGCAGTACATTTCTCTACTGAATACAGAACAAGCTATTTTCTTCTACTGATTGTTTAACAAATACCTTCAGCATAATACTAGTTAATGAGGCTGACAATCTGGACAGCACCACCTCTATTGCTGGGATGTGGGCTCTGTGCAAAGTCATTCCCACAGAATAGCTCCTCACCAAGACTGGTCAGGAATCCAACCCTTTGAGTAGATATCTCTGAACTACCTTTTTCCCCAGACACAGATCAAAATGTATATCAGTGTAATTTTAAAAACTTAACTCTACTGTAGCTTACTGTTTCCCTGTAAGGGCTTATTCAAATAGGGAGCCAGTTATATCACTGTCATTCTTCCTGTTCACTTCTTCATGCTTGTAGGGTATGTATCACTAAATATGCACTTTTTATAAATCAGCATATTTAGATTCAGACAAGCTGTGAATCTGAGCAACAGCACTTCAAGGAGAGACGGTTGTCTGTGCACTAAATTTTCCCAGATTAGTCATTTATTATACAATAGTGTTCTAAATTTTACCCATGACTTTCTTCTGGGGCTTGTTAGGGAGAACAAAATTTTAAACAAGTTCACCTTTTTCGTAAGGATGCATTCTGTGAGTTAGGTGTCAGCACTTAATGTCAACCAATTTAAGAATAAAATGCTAAGCTGATTACTGGGGAAAGAAAAAAAAATGCTCCTTTACCTGTAAGATTTAATTGTGTAATTAGTTACTAATTTCTTGTCCTTTTCCTGTGTTTTTCTCATTTGATACATTATTTTTGTAATAATACAAAGTTAAATGTAGAGAAGCACATGCAACAGGTTTTACAATTCAAAGTTTGGAGAGGGGGCTAATGGGAATGTATTCCATGAAATGTTGGGGGGTTTTATACAATTCATTGCTTAAACCAAAACTGGAAAACAACACAATAATTTCTTCCCTGCCTTCTTATTTAGGAACTCATATCCAGTTTGCTGTTATTCAAAATAAAATTAGTTGCAGTGATGAGTCATATTTTTACAGGGGCTGAGAATGTAAAATGCATGTCTATTTAGGTAGCACTTGTGTAATAGCATGTTTGAAGTTTTCTTAATGTCTTTCCTAACAGAAGTGCAAGAGCACGGATGAAGAGCAAGCTTAGTAGAGGCAAAGAGGCAAAGAAAGATCCCAGTGGACTCACACAAGTGTGTGCGAATACACACACGTTACTCACAGACTCTGTATAACACCTGCAGTAAGAATTGGTTACCAATCAAATGAAAGCACCAGAGCTGACCTGCTGGCTACTCTACTGATTTGCGATTACTTATACTCAAAGACATTCCCACTTTGACAGCTCAGCTTCATCCCTTGGCTGCAGATACAGAACAAACCAGCCCTCAAGCAAATACAAGCAAATGCAGTGTCGGGCACTGATTTAAATCAATGTCTCAAAAAACAGCAAGCTAGGTGGCCACAGAAGTGGCACCATCAGTGTAGCCCTGAAACATATTCTACAGTCCTAATCTTCTCTTCAGTGGTCCAAAACTGAAGAAGTAAAAGTGACAGATGGATGAA
Source organism: Turnix velox (assembly GCA_013400935.1). Lineage (NCBI taxonomy): Eukaryota > Metazoa > Chordata > Aves > Charadriiformes > Turnicidae > Turnix > Turnix velox. The sequence continues at coordinate 82,249 of VZTY01029226.1, forward strand.
AGACTTTTATTATTTCAGAAATTTTTTTAACACAGTTGCTTCATGAAAACCTAAATTAATCTAATTGAATAAAAAAGAAGATCAGCAGCTTAGGTCAAGGTACAAGGCTGAGAAAGGTGGATAAAGCATAGAGGACAAGGAAGCATGCTCAGAAAGATGTAGAAAATGGTCTATCATGGAATATAGTTAAGGCAGTGCCTGCCCATGGCAGGGCAGGTGCAACTAAATGATCTTTAAGGTCCTTTCCAACACAAACCATTCTATGATTCTGTAAGATTTTCACATAGCCCTCTCTGTGTGCCAGGAACACACATGATACAAAAACCCTATGCTTTCTCTGGTATTTTGGAATGGTTTATCCCTTTCTCCCTCCAGCTGAAAATGATGTAACATATGAACAGTGACTTCCAGAGACTGTATTACAGTGCCCCCAAGTGTAATCCAAAACTTCGAATGTCAAAATCTGAACAACGGTAAGAATATTTCAATCATTGCAGATCAGTGTTCATGGTCTAAATTAGTCAGCTGGCGGTTATGCAAGATCATCCTCCCTGCTAGTCATTCTCACAGGATATTTACAGAACACTACATGGAAATGGTGAGAATCTGAGTGAAAGTACCACCAGGAGGTGGCTACTTAAAAAAGCTCACACTGCTTGCGTTTCAAGGCAGACATTTAAGTAACCATTCCTATAAAGTAGTTGCTTTTTCATGATCTATCATACACATGCACACACATATATATGCATAAACACACATACATGCATTGTGTTAGCATGTCATTGTAGATAATGTGGGAAGGAATATATAAATGTTTTAAAAAAATTATTTCTTGGGCATTAAATATTTGTTACTTCTGGATAGCACAGGCTTATTTATAAATAGCTTTCAAAATCCAGCCTTTGAAGAAAAGTATTTCACAAACTGAACTGATTCGCCATGAAAACAGTTACTGATGTAGGAAGGAAAAGAAAAATCAAGCAAATTTGAGTTTATATCAATGGATTCAAATATTTCCATATCTGGACGTTTGATTCAATGTCATGAAGAACCTTCAAACCATTTCATTGTAAAATATCACAATCAAATGCACACAAAATATTTTAATACAATGATCTGTTGCTCTTCTACCCTCTGTCCCACTCTATCATTTTTGAGACGTGGTTTAGTCTGTATGGCATAATTCCTGACTGCTTAAGTCATGCTAAAAAATCCTTTTTTGCAAAAAAAAAAACCAACAAACCAACAAGAGAAGTGAACATAAAGTGAACTAGCTTAAAAAAATCCATAAACTGCCTTTAGTTGCTTGCATTATGACACCATGGTTCTGTGTTGAGAGGTATCTCAGTTCCTATTCTATTGATACACTCATAAAGAAGAAAGGGAAGAGAAGAAAATCAATATTCTGATTTATCATGATGATTTTTACTCTATTTAATATTTCTTTCATAAGAGGTATGAAATTAATTAAAAGAAGTTTGATTTTTTTTCTTTGTACTCTGTGTTAAAAAAAAAATCTATGATGACTCAGGGTCCCTCTTATTTGCTAAGGCGCAGGAGAGGAAACAGATTCTTTTATGAACCCAGGAGTTAGTTTGGCTACTTTTGTTTGATAAATAGCAGCATTTTTCACTAGCACTTGACCAAAAATACGGGAATTTCAGCAAAGCCTGCCAAACTCCAAACAGACTCTCTGATGATTTAGCACAACCTAAGATAATGCTGAAAGCAAACACATCCAAATCAGTACTTGCATTTGGTTAAAATGAAATGGACCATAATATAAATAGATCAAGACTGGGCCTGGATCCTGTAATTCATTATGCAGGCAGGCTGTCAAGTGCAGAATCAGCACATTAGTGAGCAGAAATCTAATGAGCGGAAGCTCTAAAAAAAAACCCAAAAAGAACTGCTATAAGAAAATGTCTTGAAATTCTACATGCTACTAGAAATATTTGCTAAATATCACAAACATTAATAGATAACTTAAGAGTAATTACTTCCAGCCTGTAAATGATTCTCTTAAGGCAGGTAAAAGGATATCATGCAACAATGTGTTAAGGCAGTTGAGAACAAAGCTCTAAAATACGCCTGATGATCGACATTTATTCACAGCAAAGCAAATTTACTAAGTATTAACCAGTCAAGAAGTGGTACACCTCCCCAGCACACCACTGACAGAGATTTTAGAGGAAGAATAAAGATGAGAGAAGGAGCAAAAGGTTAAACACAAAAACCTCAGAAAGAAAGAAGTCTTAAAATGCTGGGCTTTTTTGAGAATTGCAGCCTACAAGGCAGTTCCCCTGCTTCATGTTTGCCCTGAATTTAAAGAAATAAAAAAAGCAGCAGTTTGGTATTCCTAAAGAACCAATTTTATAGAGAAATCTTTTTACATTAACAGGATAGGTTATATCATGTTATAGAAATAAAATCTTACACTGTGAAAGAAGAATCTGCTCAGAAAGTCAGAAATTCCACTGAAAGAGATGCCATGAAAAATCTGCAAACCTGAACACCAAGGGGAAACATGGAACAAAGAAAACAGACAGGTTTCTAGACATTTTAGAGCGAAAAGAAATACTAAAGGAACAACAACAAAATGAAAAAGGCTTACCATGATGTTTGCACAACTGTGTGTCTGTAGCCCATGCTATAAATGTGGATACCTTCTATTTCCATCATCTCAGCCCCTCTAGTGGCCAGCACCTGAAGATCTTCCCTTCAGGAGGGACAAGATCTATCAGTATGTACCATTTGCTGATGCTTCTCTATCTTGTCAGAGAGTTTTTTTCTTAGTTGTGTAATTTTTTCTGGAGATATAACTTGTCAGCTTTTATTAGGATTTTTGTCAGAGCTGCTGCTACATGCATATGTTTAATTGCTAAGCAACAAAGAGTAAGCTCTGCACAGCACATTCAATTACTGTTCCCAGTGCCATGCATTGTTACAAGTGCACTTACATAATGTGAAATACAAAAAAAACCTGGTAAAAATATTTATTTCTGTTTCCATAGTATATAGAAGCCACAGTCTGGAACCAAGATCCACCACGCTAGCCACCACGCAGGGAGCTCACCACTGATGATGAGTGCAAAGTGGACAAAAGTTAAAAGCAAAGCCAAGTTCAATCATTTGTACAGACAAACAAGCTGAAGTCAAGGTTCAGAGGCAACCACCCACCTTCAGGTGGGTTTACTAAGTATTAACCAGTAGGGATTTTCAGACATTTAGGTACTATTCCCATGGCTATAATTCCTCAAATATTTAAGGCATTGTAACCGTGGAAGCCTCAATGCACAAAGCAATAACACATTGCAAAAGCTTAACAGTTTGGAAGAAGAGGTACTGCATCAAGAAATTATTCTTTAAGTTGTAGAAATACCAGGCCAGCTTTTGTTTTCTCACAAAAATTACACTTCACTGTCTACTTTTCCTATCCAAATGTACATTTGTACCTGTGATTGAACGGTGTCACCTCTAAAATCTGAGCGTGGCGTGCACACAGATTATTTATCTTAAAGAAGTTGGCAATTCTGCCTTTCACTTGTTGAAGAACAGATATGTTTATGAAGAGTTCTTTTTACTCCTGAAATGTAAAAGGGCAGTCATGCTCTTTGCATGATTACTAGCCAATATTCTTATCATAGTCAGCACTGGATTTCTAAATAGTGTCTTATCTGCAGTATTCATTGGGAGGAGAATACTGGAAAATTATGCCATTATTGTGTAGGCATACAAACTCGTACAATCACAACTATTTTTTTGCTGCAGTTGGAAGGAAATTTAGGTATCTAGTGAGATTCTCAGCCATTCCTTATAAGATATGTTGTCCAGATCATACATCAGTTTTGTTGCTTTTCTCTGGACACACTCCAGGACCACAAATGTCTTTCTGGTAGCAAGAAGCCCAAAGCTGGACACAGGATTCGAGGTGGGACCTCATCAGTACAGGGGGAGCTTGCCACATTATTTGTGATACAAGCCAGGATGTTCTTGCCTGCCTTGGCTGCCTGGGCAAACTGCTGTCTCATATTCAGCCAGCAGTTGACCAATACCCACTGTTCCTTTTCCTCTGGGAAGTACTCCAGCTGCTCTTCCCCAAGATTTTAGCACCGTAAGCCAAGGACGGGACCTGGCACCTGACCTTGAACCACTGATACAGACTTTCCAGATCCCTCTGTGCAGCCATTCTACCTTCAAAGCAGACCAACACTTCCACCCAACTTGGTGTCATCTCTGAACTTTCCTGAGGGTGCACTTGATCCTCTTCTCTGGGTTGTTGATGAAGTTTTTAAACAGAATTGGTCCCAATACTGAGCCCTGGGAAACACCACTTGTGACCAGCCACCAACTGGATTTCACTCAATTCATGACCATTCTCTAGGCCCAGCCATGCAGCTCTAGTCATAGGCTTTAGTAAAGTCCAGGTAGACAATCTCCACACATACGTTTATGTTCTATTGGTCCCTAGGACCAAGAGAGGCACCAGTGCTGGCTTTTAAATCATGGACAGTCATATAGACATTCCTGTCAAACAGCATCAAAACCTCCTAATATTTTTACGTACAAACTAACTGGACTTTTCTAATAGTTAATGAGTCCTGTGTCATTCAGAAAGACTGAGATCAGGGCTATGGGTGTGGGTTCTGGGCACACTGTCCTTTATACTCCCATGGGAAGACTGAAAAATATCGTTCTAAATGAGCCACAGCAGGAACCCACAAAGAACATTATAAAATTCCTAAATTAATTAGTTAGAGCAGTACTTAATCATATTAAGTCCTTCTGCATTAAGCTACTAAAAGCATTTACTACTTAACCCTTGAAATAGCTTCATACATATATTTTCCTTATTGTTATTTCATAAGAGTGGAGACGGGTGATTGGAAAAGTCATTAAATTCCAAGGACTATGGAGGCAAATCCCATAGCTTCTTGATCCAAAACAGATGCCTGGGAACCAGCTACCAATTGTGAGACCTCATTCCTGCCTTCTGGGTGATTCTGGATGAATTCAGTACAAAACTAAGAGATTTGTGAGATGAGCACAGAAGAAAGTTACAGAATTTCCAACTATTAGGAGGAGCTCAGACGGCTCCTCTTTTAACTAACAATTACTCTAAAGACAGCACAGAAAACAAGTCTCACACCACTGGCTTTTAAGATAGAATCCTTTTAAACCCACTGGATGAGGTAAATTAATGGCATTTTACATTATACTTTGATTGCTGACAACAATAAGAACTTAATCTTTCTCCCACCACTTAACTCTCTAGCATTCAAAAACTACTAACTGAATAGGTTTAATATGTTTAATAACACATAGCTCATTTCTGAATTCTTACATTGAAAGTTAACAGCTTCTCCTGCATAGCTCAACACAGCAGGATTACCTTGTTTGATATGATTTTCCCTAAGCATCAGTCTAAACACCAAACACACCTATGCCTAGCAAAGCCTTCTTGAAATCAGTGAGACAGGTTATTTCACAAAACTTCTAGGGTTCAAAATTAGTGGTGACTCCAAAATGATTGCAAAGCATTCAGGGCACACCGTAGTCTCTGAATTTAAGTCACAGTGACAACACATACAATACAGCCAACTGCCAGGGAAAAGGAAGGTTTAATTTCAATCACACACTTAACAGCACAGTGTTCTGATGAATACTTTGTTATTCTCACGTTTTTATAACTGTCCTTTCATCCAAATAAATCTGTTTGGCCTCAAGGAATTCTAGAGGAAATCACATGGGTTAAGTGTATTTAAGTATACAGCCCCTTAACAACATGCTTTAAATTTTGCTCAGCTATTAAACTGGTCAGAGAGTTGGACAAGGGGATCACTGAAAGTCCTTACCAACTAAAACAGCCTGTTCTATTCTACTGCACTCTAAAGTGCTGGTCACAGCAGCCACAAAGCCCAGGGCAGGTGCCCCACTCCATGTCAGAAGCTGGAGATCTACAGCAGCAATGGAAGAGCTCTGGACAGATGGGATTCAGGACGGAAACTTTTTTCCTTGATGAGACTCATGACAGATCATGGCTATTAAGAACAATAATAAAAGGGAAATTAAACCTACAGAACTCATATGTTTCTTTTAGCCAAAAGAGCACTGACAGCAGCAGTACCCTCACTCCTACTTCCCACATCATGAGGGTAATGGGGTCACCCTCCTAAATGAGGTGGCAAGACAAGCTCTACTGGGCTCAGAAAACGGTCTTCTTCTGAAAGTAATACAATTGAACAGATTTCTCTCTGTTGCAATGGCATTGCAGGGACTGCAAATTCAGGGACTGAATTTGTTTTGCCACCAGAAATAAGATAATTTTCAGCTAGTTTTACTAAGCTAAATATATATATTTCTAACTCAAAAATTCCAAGATGCATCACAGAAGATGGAGTCCAAGCCAAATTAGAATTGTGGACTAAGAAAAAAAAATTAAAAAGGTGTGTGTAAAACACTCGAAGATATTTCTTGGTCCAGGAAACAAAATTTTTATTTTGTGTGGGTTTTTTTTCCTTTGCAGACAGATCTGTCAAAGGAAACCAAAACCACGTGTCCATTGAGAACATCCATATGAGGCACCCAATGGAGCTCTTCCCCTACTGCAGTGCTTTAGGTCCATTTAAGATTAGCATCTTCCACATTTATTCATGAACTGTTGTTTCCCTTTTTCTGTATCCGCCATTTTTGTGAGATACATCCTCAAACCAGTCTGTTGATTTCTGTGCTCTTTTTGTCAACAACATGGGGAATTTTATACTTTATCCAAGCTGAAAGTAATCACAAGACAGATAACAACTCAGTAAGGGGTTGAACAGTTAGCTGTGAATTTTTCTGTTGTAACATAATTAAAGCCTTCTATAAGATAGCTTTGTTATGAAGGGCATGAGGGAGTGGAACATTATAGGAATGTCTGTAATACAGTACCTCAGAGGACTGAAGGCAGGGATAGAGGCAGGGAATGTTTTATTGTTGATGTTTCAGAAATGGCTAAATGCAGCTCAAATGACAAAATTTTTAGAATTTGTACAGTACATCTGATAAAACAGGGTAGGTTTAATCCAGAAAAAGGGCTCTACAGCTCTTGAAACAGTGAAGTGTAGTCAATTCTAAATTTCTAAATTCATTCTAAATTTCACTGTCATAATAATAAAAGAAAAATCCTTCCCAAAGTGAAACATTTTAGTCAGTTGAAAGAGGGTGAATGCAAAGGGGGCCTGTATTGCTCACGATCAGCATCACTTCTATGGGCTTGATGGGATACCAATAAAATTCTATGGATAACTCAAATCTTGAAGTAGCATCACTGCTGAGAGGAAACGAATATTTGACAAAATCCTATTGTTCTGTACAAAGGACTCTGGGACATATATCAGTGAAAGAGGTCTTTGTCTGCTTGTGTTAACAGGAGCAAAACATCACAAACATGAATTTTCTGTGATCCTTATTAAGACAGACATATTTGCACATCAATGGCAAAGCTGAAAGTCTGTCATCTGCATTTCCCAAAGGAAAAAGAAGGGTAGAGGCAGGAATTAATACTATTTTGAGACCAGAACTTGACTCTGCAGCTTTTATGCCCATGTAATGAAATTTGGTGAGTTATATCTTGATTTAGTCCAAATTATTTTTGCAGTAGATAAATGACAAGGAGACCTCTCAGGAAAAAAAAGTGACTAGAAGCTTCCAAATATTAAAAGCTGGTTTTCTTCATAAAGCCTGCATTCGCCTTCTATTCTAAAATAATTTAAACACTGGATGAGGTTCACACTTTACTTTCTCGACTATGCAGGAATATGTTACTGTATGTTCCATGTGATGAAGACAACTGTGATAGTCTACTAGCATGCAAAAAAAGTTATCTGAAGTAGTGTTTTATTATGCACAATATAAAATTAAGTACAGCAATATTATGCAGGATGCTGTCCCTCACCAGCTGTCCCTCACCATCAAGGGTTTTCACAAATGGAACAATAGCATCAATTATGTTGCCTCAGAACTTGTATGCTTCATAATTAACATTATTAGAAGAGGAATCTCTGTTTTGTAAAAGCAGTGGTGTGATAGCCACAGTACCTACCATATAGTCCATTAACCTCAGCAATTTTAAGTAGAGTTATAGTCATCCATGGCATTTCAGCTTTTTCTCAGCTTCAAATCTGTGGGCAGCTTCACAAGCTTTTTGCAAAGTTTCTCATGAGTGGGACATTTATAAAATTCCCTCCAGACCTTTCTTCAATTTGTCGCTCATGACACACTCAGTAATTCACATCTCTGAGTAAGGATAAACATACATCCTTGAAACCATGATTTATTGAACACTTCTTTAGTAAAAAGCCGATTGAAATTTTAGGTGCTGTAAGGTACTAAAAGTACTCTGATTCTTAATCTAGCCTTTTTTACGATTTCAGAGAGAGTTTGTAATGAGCAGCATTCCCAGCTGTCTCCCAGTGAAGGAGTCAAAACAATCAGCTACTGATCTGGCTCATACCAACTTTCACTGTTTAAGGTAAGTGTATCCACAGATTTTAGCAACTTCACTGTTAGGGTGAAAAAAATGTATATATTCTATAGTCACATGAAATAGTGCAATACTGACTGATGTGTTGCTTAGAGACAATAGCTGAAAGAAAGATCCTAAAAATATTTTTTAAGTTACAGGATTTTGCGACTATCAGTGACTGATATTTTAACGCCATGGTTTCATATTTTGTAAAAATAAATTGAAATCCAAAAACAACATAAGGAACTCACGTCTAGGTAAATGGTAACTGAAAACTCTCTCATGTGATTTTTACTTTCCCCTTTGCCGCTTTCTCCTAAGCCTTTCTCCTGAAGTTCAATTCACTGAAAAAATTTTTTTTTCAACAACTGTGAATAGTACTAAATGCTGCTTTACCAACAAACTTTTTTTCCTGTGTACTTGGGAAATAAGTAAAGATAATGCTGGGATGTTAAATTTTGGCATGGTGGGTTTTACTAAATTCCTTAATTCACAGTGGAAGAAAATGGTGCGTCTTCATTAATTCTGATCTTGTGAAAGTGGAATTCTTTTCCTGAAAGTAACTGATTTAGATTTCATCATCAAAATTGAAACAGAACTATTGTGACACCTTTAAGCTACTCAATTTCCTGCCTGATATAAACCCTTGACATAAGAATGTGAAAGGGGCCTGTCTAAAGAAGCATATGATGAAGATATTTAAAGGAATTCAGAGGTCACCATTCACAGAAAAGGATGTCACCTCTTCCTCTCCAATTGGCACTTCTAAGGGATGCAGTATTATGCAACTCAGCATAATACAAGATAAAATAGGTATCTAGATCCTCAGGTAATATTAGTTCCCAATAAATACAAAATACATTGTATCTTATATCCTAGGGCATACACCCACTATACATTAGTTGGAGAGGAGAAGATGCACCCTCTCAGAAGTGAAATCCTACCTATGCAAGTTGTTCATTTTGTGTGATGCAAACACTAGATACAGAGACTCCAAAAGACCTATCAATGGTCAGTTACAACTGGTTTAGGATTTTGAGTCTAAGAGTCAGATTGCAAATTCCTGAATTTTATGAACTACATGTGCTTATGCACTCATGAACAGAGCGTGAAAAAAAACCAAAACACATTTGTAATCTGAGCTCAATACGGGAAAGCTTGCTTTAGGTCTTTGATATATTATGCAACTAAATTTTCTAAATTGAAAACTAAATTTTCAGTGGGTCATTGCTATCAGGGTAGTTATAATTCACCAACTCCTAGCAAACATAGACAGTAGTCATGTCTTAGTGTGCTTTAATACAGTTATGTCATGCTAGACCATAAAACATGTTTTGGTCTGGCAGCTTCCCTGTTCCATACATTGTTTAAGATCATTTAACACTTCATAACTGACAAAGGCCCTAGTTTAAGCACTGTTTATGATGAAGTGACACTTGCAGCCTCCAGGGGTTTCTGGAAAAGGGGTCTGTACAGCATGCTAGAGTCACTGCATCCCCAGTATTGCCCACAAACTCTGCTCTCTGAGGCTCCCACAGGCACCCCTGCACCACTCCCACAACCCATGAGAATGCTCTGATACACATAGCATAAAATCTACATCTGCTAGAGTGTTCCTTCTTTGCAAGCAATGGGAGATGAAAATCAGACTAGGGAAGAAGAAAAAGGCCAGTATACTGCTTTTGCCTGAGAAATTATTCTGCAGCCATTGTTCCACACACTCAGACAGCTTTGTGTCTGATTTAAACTTGTACAAGCAGGTCTTTAACAGGTAGGAACACAGTTTCTAAATAGAAATACAATTTTTACTGTTTAGCATATTCCAGAGCTGTCTACAAGTCATATTCCTAACCCAAGAGAACCTTGAACTAACTAAACATGAAGGGTATGTTAGATAAAATAGAGTATCCAGATTTGTAAGATACACTTTCTAAAGGTCATGTTCTGTAATGTCACACTGATCAACTTGCCTAGTGCTCCAAATTTAATGAGAGACTGAAAATTCTCAATGGTAATTGGGACAGACGATGTCTTTAAAGAGAGAAAGTGAGTGGGTGGCAAAATGAAGCATACAAGAATGCTTATTAGTGTGGAGGTGGACTAAGTCCTTACTGAGCAAAACAATTAAAAACTACATTATTTAGAAAACATTGAATTTTCATTTGTGCTACTCCACTGCAGTACTGGATACAAGTAAATTTCACATTTGATGAAGAAAAAAAAAGAAAAAAACAGCAACCAAACAAAACAGCGCATTCTTTCCAGCCTACAATTACAGACTGAACAGTGTCTGTATTATTTCACATGTGTCTGTAAGAGATCTGCAAGTGTTGTCTTGAACTATAAGAGAGCGGTGTCTTTTTCTGTTTTTCTTAAAAGTCCAAAGTTTTTTTACTCCAAAGTCATCCTCACAAAATATAAATACAGAGAAAGATAAAGACATGTAGAATTGCTACCATCAGATAGCCATTGCACACCAACATGCACACTAACACACTACTTGAGTAAATAAGAAAATAATTTCAGCTTTGATAATAAAGTCCCATAAAGACACTGGGTGTTATTTATATCCTTACAGTGAGAATATAAAAAAATTTTATAGAGGATTAAAAGGGCACTGAGTAAACTGCTGTTAAAAGATGTGAATTAGGAACACAAGAATAAAGGACACTTTTTAAAGTACTGCATTTTAAAAATTATAATGAGATTCTTTTTCCCCCTTAGAGAGTCTATTTGAAATAATATCATTTAAAGGAAATACCATGAAGTGCATATTATAAAAGACAAAGAGAGGCAACTGCAATAGAATAGAGTTTATGCTCAAAAGAATTACTGATACTTTTGTCTTTAAGCCTGCAACTCCACCTCAATATCTACATTTTACCCTGGCTGTAAAATGTAATCAATTCACTTACTTGAAGTTAAAATGTGTTCTAAAATTTTAGTATATAAAAGTAGTAAGAATTTCAGACCTTGGTTTAAAAACACCACTGAAAAACAACTGAAGGAAAATCTTTAGATCTGTTCTACTTCTGTGAAATGTCTAGTGCAGCAGTCAGGAGCTCTGATGGATCTGGGACCCTTAGGTCACAGCCAGGTGTCCATGCTCCAGCAGAAAAGTGCTTTTTCAGAAGCTGTATTTGCTGTGCCAGAAGCATGTCAAAACACAGATAATGGTGGTTCAAGAGTGGGGTTAAAGTCTGTCCTCAAGTATATGACCATTCGTTGCTCAGACTGACTTGTTTTCTCTTTCCCAATTTTATTTCAGAGCAGGTATTTTATTTGGAGCCATATCTGGCTGGGTGAAAAGGACAGACATCAACTGCCTATTCATCTACTCGGTGTAAAAGGCACTGGGAGAGCAGCAAAATGTGCAAAACAAACAGCAAGCTCAAGCTATAAGCAGCAGAAGAGATTGAAGCACAAGCAATTTGGCCCATCTTCCAAGCACCAAGGAGAAATGGACTTGGATAAAATGTTATTTCCTTTTTCAAAGGAAAGTAGTCCTAAAAAAGGTTCAGGCAATTCCTGACAGGTCTCTTATTATTTACAATGGAGGCAAACATCGCTCTTGGTAACCTGCTCAAGGAGAACAGGGGGAGGGAGAGAGCTCCAGTATCTTTCAGCAGAAGAAAGACTTAACCCTTCCCAGTGCAACCATTGCTCTGTCAAGAAAAGGGACTTCATTGCTAATTTTGACTTATCATAAACATAAAATCATTTTTAAATGTCCAGGCATGGTAGTGCTTTCAGATTGCCTGCAGGTGGAGTTCAGGTTGGAAAACACATTTTTCTTTTTAAAAACCTTCTGGCTTATCTTTCTCTGAAGACACTGAAATCCTTTTGGTTATGCCACAAATCAAAATAACCTTTCTCTCGCCAAATGGTTTAGAGTAGACATCCTGCTTCCTGGTAAGAAGACCTCTCTGCCCTCACATCAAGCAATTTGTAAGGCTTTTTGTTCCCAACAAACAAACAAACAAGGAAGTAATCTTTGCAGAACCCTCTACTCACAGGAAAGCTCCCTTCACACAGGTTCTTCTCCCCTGCAGACTCTCATTTTCTGTGAAAGGCACCTTGGGCAGCGCAGAGCAAGTCATCTGTGAAAGGCTCACAGAGTTGGCAGACATAGCACAGGAAACTTACTCATCAATAACTGAAGTCAAATGCCCAGCTCCTTAAACTTCAGCAAGGGCCTTGTAGAGCTTATTCTCCTGTCAACCTCATGTGCCTGTGACTGGAGGGAGGTCAGGAGGAGGGTTGGCACCAGCTTGGGCCTTTTTCTGATGCCCCTGCAAAGCATTGTAACCTCCCTCCATCAAAAATATTATTAAATATTCTTCTACCTCATCATATGCCATTGCCAGGTGGGGTTTTTCTGGACCTGTTTGAATGTGATGATTTCAAGTGGGAGGCCACCCTTGCCATGGTAGGGCGGTTGATGCTAGATAATCTTTAAGGTCTCTTCCAACACCAATGATTCTCTGGTTCTATGATTCTATGTAATTATGAGTGAACTCTTTTCTCATGGAGAGAAGTTTGAAGAAGTTCCTCTTCCCCACACCCATTAAGCAGGGGACAGCAAGGAGAACCTAGGGTATATCCCTGTCAGCCTTCAGTCTTCAAGGAAAAAATCAGTAGTTAACAATGTTTCTGCTCTCGAACTGTCAGGCCTGTTCACCAAATGTTTTGTAGTTCTGGGAGGAGAAGGGAGGGAAAAATTAAAAAAAAATAGCAGAGACTGAAAAGACAGCTTAAATATTTATGCCACAGTACTTCTAGGACTGTTTCCATAATGCCCAGCTTCCAGTGGTATTATAAGATCAGCATTCAGTGATCAACTGCGCAAATTGTTGCCTTAGAGAAAAAAAATCCTTGACAGTGTACTGAGAGAAGGAAAGCAGGAAAAAACAAGATGGGTACAATTACTAAACTACACAGTGGTTATTCGTTTCACCTCTAAAAAGAAAGCATTTTTTATTATTCACTCCATCGGAATTCTATTCTGCAAGCCTAGCTCCATTTATACCTTGAAAACTACTGAAGTACTAAATGAACACAAATAACATTTACATTCTACTTGTAGTTCCTATGACACAAGGCTTAAGAATACTAAGTAGATAAATCCAAACAAAACTAATTTCATGCTTCATGATAGAGAGATTCAGGAATTATAAAGCATAACAACATAACAGTGGAAAGAAAAATAAATTGCTGCATCATACTTGGTTTCATTTTCTTTTGTGAAGATACACATTGCCACTAATTCTGTGGGCTAGACATTTAGTCATGAAATCATTGTCAGTGAATTGGTAGCTGACAAGAATCTGTTCATCACAACACTTGTTTCTTTTTGATTCACTTCAACAAAGCTGAATATTAATGCACGACAAAAATAGTCTTTGCATGCAAAAAACTTGTGTTTCACTGAAGACACCCCCACTTCCTCCTACCAAACACCTGTGTACAATGGTATATACCAAAAAATTTCTTTCATGATAGAGCACCAGAGAATGGATGAGATAAACAGGAGTCTTTTTGTCAAGTGCCTTATTTAATGAAGATACTTGAATATATTTTTTTGTTTACCAATTATAAAGCTGCTTTCATATTATGCAACTTATTACAAGACAAAATCTACAATAAAGCCAAGATCTGAACGAATCTTTACAGAATTATTGGCACTTTCTACACCATCTATCAGTGAACTAGAAAGAGACAATACTAGGAAAATAAGCATCATGAATAGATGTGAAAGCCTGTTATTAATCAACTATTTCTGGGTAACACAAGCACAGACACATTGAGAAGTGTACTTTGGGTCCAAAGGAAGAATAAAAAAATCTCAAAATAGATATATGAGCGAAGAACAACAGTTAACAGTATTTATCTCATAAGGTAATTTGTGTACCAAATAAAGTATGCTCTATCTTCTTGTGTGCAAGAACATGATCAGAAATGCAAGGCTTTTCATAGTTCTCTCACTGTGAAAATTTATATGATGGTGATACCTCTTGTGTGGATGTGTTAGTCTACAAGGTCAAGCTAATGTCTTCACTCTTTTCAGTCTCTAGGCAGCTCCTGTAAAATAACATCAGCCAACTGAGGTTTTTTGGTTTTGGTGCCACAAAGCATGGTTCTGGGTTGATTTATTTCAGGGCAGATTTTTCATCCAGTGCATCACAATACACTGAAAAGCTTACAGTCTGGAAGGACATGCAGTGACCAGGGTTTGCAAAATGAACACCAGTTTTCTTCTAGGATGTAGAAAGTTAATGCATGGTGACTAGTTTGATTTTTTTTTCTAATGAAATTATCTTAGTGATCAACCGCCTCCTTTAGATGGTGCACTAGGGCCATACCTTGACTAATTTTCCTGTTCATGAATCATCTTGCTTGCAAACATATTGCTGACATGTTTAGCACCAGTTTAAGTTTCAATTAGAGAGCAGAAGCAGCCATCTTCTTACAGAAGGACAATGGAGCTGTTGCTAATGCACCTGAACTAAATAGAATTGTGCTGAAGCTACAGATACAAGACAGTAATTACTGGTCTGTACAAAACTAAAGAAAACAAAAGGATTCTTTTGTGACTAATTAGAAAAAGTATTAATTCCGGAGTCTTTCCTTCAAGGAAGAGGTAGTCAAAATCGGTGTAATGACCAGTAAAGCTCTTGTTTCACTGAGCAACAACAGTTAGGTAAATTCTGTTCAGGCCATCAGGTTAAATTCATCATATTTCAGCAACATGATTCCAGTAACCTTCTCCATTCAAGAAGGGCAGCAGTTAGGATCTAGCAACACTGCTCAAGATACCACAGAAATAAGGCAGGTTGGAGCTTGGGCCTGACACTAAGATGCAGAAGCAACAAGAAGCAGAGACAAGAAGTGGAGCAGATAGAGGGAATTCATCATATATTTTTGAGGAAAGGAGACAGCAGACTCCTTATGGATTGGACACAAACATGACAAAGAATGTTCCCTTGCAGGCCAGCAAACTGATAAAGGGTTGCAAGATGGAGAAAGAATGGCAAGCCTGTTGGAGACACTTGTGCATCTGTACTGCATGGGCAATTGGAAAACATGAGATGAGAACTATTCCTAAAATGAAGCCATGGATTTCTCCACACAGGCTTTTCACATACTGCAGGGGAAGCACTGCTTAAACTTGTACACATGAAAGGGAATTTTGTCATGTTTTTGGACTAAAGTTCACAAATGTTATCTCAAAAAGACAATTTTTTTTTTTTTTTTCAGAAACAGCAGTCAGAATAGATTTTTAGGTAAAAAATAAAGACTACTGGCCTCTGGCAAGTGCAGGGATAAAAACTGAACTCAGCTAAACATGAGATTCCCAGACACAACTGTGACCACTGAATAACAGGAATATCCCTGCCTTGGCAAGTCAAAAGCAGAATCCAACCTTGCCCTGTCAAAGTCCAGCTAGTCCATCTTCAGCTATTCTCATGAATGATACCAGCACATTACTACTGTTGTTCTAACATTTCATTTAAGCAGAAGTCTTTTAAGGGAGACCAAGCTGTAAGTCACTGTAATTATTTTTCACCAAAATACAAAATGTGACTGATTCAATATCTATGCCCTTTCCCAATCCCAGGTTCCCACCAGTTCCAGGAGGGGAACTATCACTGTGCCAGGATGGCACTGCAGAGCATTCACTGTGAGTGATCAAGTGTTAGGGAGAATGACAAATGCACTTAAACAATTGCTAAGGACACTCAGAGTGGTTGAGCCAAGCAAATGGACAAAGATCAGTACCGAAAGTGCGATATCAAAAGTTAGTAACTGCAAGAGACTGTTAGAATAACATAGCCCCTGTTTTCAAACCATGTAGGTCGCTGACAGCTTCACTTGCCTTTTTATTGGCATAAACATAAAGACCTCAAATGCCTCTGTGACCACTGTGAAGAAATAGAGAGACATACATATCTTGTTTATATCTTTCGTGGGAGAACTAAATGTCCACACAGAACCATTGTCCATTATTATAATTAGATGCATATATGATTACTAAAAGGTTATGACATTTCTTCAAGGCATGAAATTTTCTACACAAATGTACAGTTTATCAGACACCCTTCCTAGTGCTATGTAGGCACCAAGGCAAGGACAGAGATCACTTACTCTCTTGTTCCAAACCACTGAAGCCTAACCTTGCTTTGCTTGGCTCAGATCACTATCAATTCACCAAGGAACACTCCTTGGTGAACTGTCAGCATGCATAACCTGTGCAGACAATTCTGGACAACTGTCTCCTCCAAAATAGGTTGGCTATATTCAAGAAGCTGGTGCTGGGTCATGTCCTTACCCTCAGCCCCTACCTATATGTACCTGGGAACTGCCTGAGGCACAGACAGTTTCATCCCGAAACAAAAAGAAGCAGTCAAAAAACATTCGCTCCTATCCTAACAATTTTACAATGTGGAAAGTAAAGACTGTGGATTGGAGAATAACAGCATCTCTGGATCTGTGAACTGTATTATTTGATTTACTAGTATAAATGTAGCCTAGATCCTTATTAATTAATCTAGCTTATCTGTTATTTCTAACCAAAAAACAAAAAAAAAACCCACCAAAACCAAAAAACCCCAAAACAAAAACATCAATCTGGGAGATTAGGAGAAAAAACAACTTCTGGAAATTTGGTGAGTAGCTCTTGAAAAAATATTAACTCTTTAGTTAGCAAGAAAATCTGCAGATCTTGGGAAGCTGAAACTTCAGGTCGTACTGCTGAGAGGCTGCTGCCCTAACATTTGACTGCCTGGTTCTTGTGCCTTTGCAATGGTTCTTGCAACTGCACAATTGGGGATTGATACAGGTTCCAAGAATGAGTTTCAATCTGGATTGACTCTTCACCACCATTCACTGCCTGCTCACACAGATGTTTCCATGAACTTAGTGGAGGGGGAGTGTAGGCTTAACCAGAACAGGTCAGGATAAGACCATATCAGCACTGAGGTGAATTGCTCTTAGGACCCCAAGGCAGGGGCAGGCAGCTAAATGCCTCTCAACATTCACATACAACTCCAGCAACATGAGCTCAAGCTTGTGGTGCCATCACTACTGAGTTTGCAGAAACACTGAAAAGAGCAACCAGAAGTTCCAAAAGACCATTGCGAGCTATTAAAGCGCAAACAATACTTAGGACTTTCCTTTACTTAATTTCTCACTTTTGGATTCTATTATAATTTCTGAAATAGGATAGTATCACAAGCCAGAATTGGTATTATGGGAAATAAATTCATGACTGAAAGTGAGTAATTGAAGATGCTTTCTGCTTTCAGCTTCCCCTTGAAAAACTGGATTTCACTTTCCCATTGCTCTCCCCTTGCCGCAGTGGCAATGTACGTACAGATACAGCTAGCCATTACAGATTAGCCCATTATCCAAGAGGGCAGTTTCTTACTACCTGTAATGCCTCTGTAGCACAGCTCACAGATAATTACTGCCTCATCAGGTTACTAAAATGTTCCCCATCCATCTCATCCATTCTTTTCAGCAGCTATTGCCAGGAGTTATACATATTTGATCATGTAATCTTCCTTTGCTTATTATTTTTTTTTATTACTGTTTTACCATTATAATCTCATTACAGTGTTTTCTAGTCTCAATTATTATATTTATTTTTTCTGAGTGACTGTAATTGCTTTTAGTTTTTAATAATGTTTAAAATTTCCACTCTGTGAAGCACATGCTACCATTCTCATTATAAAATTTAGTTAAGAGGCCGTCAACAATCTTGATTTGCTCTAGTTTTCTATTGATCCTTTTGCAATGCACAATACACAGAGCCTGCCTTGCCAATGGCTCCAGCCTATAAAGGCAGATTCACTTGTAAACAAAAGGCTTATCAGCATATCACAGGAGAAACAATCTCATAGAATGGTTTCATTTGGAAAGGACCTCAAAGATTATCTAGTTCAAACTCCCTGACATAGGCAGGGACACCTCCCACTAGATCAGGTTGCTCAAGTCAAGCTTTGAACACTTCCAGGGATGGGGGGTACACAACTTCTCTGTGCAACCTGTTCCAGTGTCACATCACTCTCACTGTAAATAACTTACCATATTGTGATCTAAGCCTTCTTTCTTTCAGTTTATAGCCATTCCTCCTCACCCTATTGCTATACATCCCTGCAAAGGGTCAAACAGAATCACAGAACCACAGAATTTCAGGGATTGGAAGGGACCTCAAGAGATCATCTAGTCCAATCCCCCTCCTGGAGCAGTAACACCTAGACCGGGTCATACAGGAAGGAGTCCACAGGGGTTTTGAATGTCACCATAGAAGGAGATTCCACAACCTCTCTGGGAGGCCTGTTCCAGTTTTCTGTCACCCTCTGTGTGAAAACATTTTTTCTTATATTTCTGTGGAACCTCCTGTGTTCCAATTTGTACCCATTTCCCTGAGTCCTATCATTGAAGGTCACTAAGAAGAGCCTGGCACCATCCTCCTGAGATGCTACCTTTACATATTTATAGACATTAATGAGGTCACCCCTCAGTCTCCTCCAATGTAAGGAGATACAGCTCCCTCAGCCTTTCCTCAGAAGAGAGATTCTCCAATTCCTTCTTTCTCCAATTCATCATCTTTGTGGTTCTGCACTTTATTCTCTCAAGCAGTTCCCTGTCCTTCTTGAACTGAGGGCACCAGCACTGGACACAGTATTCCAGATGTGGTCTCACCAGGGCAGAGTAGAGGGGGAGGAGAACCTCTCTCAACCTACTGACTAAGCCCTTTCTAATACAGCCCAGGATGACATTGATCATCTCAGCCACAAGGGCATATTGCTGGCTCAGGGTCATCCTGCTGTCCACCAGGACTCCCANACATTGATCATCTCAGCCACAAGGGCATATTGCTGGCTCAGGGTCATCCTGCTGTCCACCAGGACTCCCAGGTCCCTTTCATCTTCACTGTTCTCTAACAGCTCAGTCCCCAGCTTACACTGGTTTATGGGGTTGTTCTTGCCCACATGTAAGACCCTACACTTGCCCTTATTATATTTCACTGAATTTCCTCCAACCTGTCCTAGTCTCACTGGATGGCAGCACAGCCTTCCAGTGTGTCGGCCACTCCTCCCAGTTTGGTGTAGTCAGCAAACTTGCTGACAGTGCTGACAGTCCCTCGTCTAAGTCATTGATGAATATATTGAACGGTCCTGGTCCCAGTACTGATCCTTAGAGACTCTACTAGAAACAGGCCTCCAGCTGGACTCTGTCCCATTGACCACAACTCTGTGGCTTTATTTTCTTCAGCCAGTTGGCAGTCCACCTCACTACCAGATCATCCAGACCGCATTTTCTCAGTTTATCTGTGAGGATGCTGTAGGAGACAGTATCAAATGAAATTTACTGAAATCAAGATAGACCACATCCACTGCTTTACCATTATGTATCCACTTGGTTATATGTTCATAGAACGTTATCAGTTTGGTCAAGCATAACATCCCCTTGGCAAATCCATGTTGACTGCCCCTAATGACCTGCTTACCCTGGATGTGCCTAGAGATAGCACCAAGGATAAGCTGCTACATCACCATTCCAGGGATGGAGGTGAGGGTGACTGGTCTGTAGTTACCTGGGTCGATCTTCTTGAGGACTGATGTGACTTGCTTTCCTCCACTCCTCAGGCTCCTCTCCTGATCCCCATGACTTACCAAAGTTGATAGAGAGTGGCTTAGCAATGACTTCTGACAGCTCCCTCAGCACTATCAGGACCCATGCATTTGTGAACATCCAGATTGCTTAATTGGTCCCTTCATCAACCAAGTCACTCTCCTCCTTTATCCTGACATCCTCTGGGGTCTGAAGGGTGTGATACACCTCAGGACAGCCTCGAGTGGTATAGGCGGAGATAAAGAATGCACTCAGTACCTCACCTTCTTTGTATCATCTGTCACCAGTGCACCCACCTCATCCACTAGTGGGCCCACATTGCCTCTAGTGCAAGGTTTACATGCAATTTATTTAAAGAAGCCCTTCTTGTTGTTCTTGACTTCTCTTGTACTCCTCCTTAATTCTAAGGAGGCCTTAGCTTTCCTAGTTGCCACCCTGCATCCTCTGACAAGTCTTATATTCCTCCCAAGGGATCAGTCCTTCCTTCCATGACCTGCAGACCTTCCTCTTTCAGTTTGCCCAGCAGTTCCCTGTTTAACCAAGCAGGTCTCCTAGCTCCCTTTCTTGACTTCATATCTGTTGGGATGCTCTGATCTTGAGCATGGAAGAAGCTATCCTTGAATGCTAACCAACTATCTTGGGACCCCTTACCTTCTAGTACCATGTCCCACAGGATTTCACCTAGCAATTTCCTGAAAAGGGCCAAGTTTGCTCTACTGAAGTCCAGGGGTGTGGTTCTGCTTGCTATCCTATTCCTCCCACATGAGACTCTGAACTCCATCTCATGATTGATGCAATCAAGGCTGACCTCAACTTTCACCTCTTCAACAAGACCCTCCTAGTGAGGATAAGATCCAGCAACACTGCTCTCCTAGTTGGCTCATCCACCATTTGTACTAGAAAGTTCTCATCAATGCACTGGAGGAAACTCCTGGACTACAGATGTCTGGCTGAGTGGACCTTCCAGCAATTACCAGGGTAGTTAAAATTGCCCACAAGATTCTCTTTCCTCTTACTACAAGTATCCCCCACCTGATGATAACATTCCCAGTGCTGTATAAGCCATCCCATTGTCAGAAAATCTAAAATTGTGTTGGTGACACCAGTTTCAGAGCCATGTATTGATCAATTGGATTGATTTGTTTCTTCCAATGTCATTTCCTCCTATTGAAGGAGAGGGGAAAAAATAACCTGTGAACCAGATCCCTTTAATAACTTTCCCAAGGTTCTAAAGTCTCTTTTGATTACCTTGGGCCTATGAGTGACAGTCTCTGCTCCACCTACCTGAAAGTAAGTAGTGGATAGTAGTCAGTTGACTGTAACACTTTTGGGAGGTTCCTGGTCACATACTGCTCCAGGAAGGTAGCAGACTTCGCTGTGAGTGGGCTATTTCTCCATCTTTCTTTCCCTTCAGGTACTGGAAGACCACTATAAGGTCTCCCCATAGCTTCCTCTTCTCAAAGGTGAAGATTTGTATGCAAGAGAAATATTTTACAGAATCCTTAAAGCCTAGAAGCATTACAAACTTATTTTCCAGTCCACTCAACTGTGTCAATGACTGTTTTTTCTGCTCTGCGCATGCTTAGTAAAACTACAATTTTATTACAAAACTCTGGACTTCTGTGACTGAGCGACTATTGATGTGATTATGTTGTGTAAGCTTAAGTAAAATAACTGCTCTCTAACAGAAGACTCTTCATTTCAATTACTTCTCTCAGTTGTGAAATTATCTGTATATCCACCATACACACACACCCTCTCCTTCAAAAAAAAAGTAAATAAGATGTAAAAAACAATCGTGATGGTTTCCTACAAAGGAATCCTGTAACCAGTCAGTAACCCACTTACAATTACTACAGCTCCACTCAGCTGCATGAATTATCCCTAAGAAATGTTTACAGAAGCCTTGACTCAAATATTTATGGCACAGTTATTTAGTTGACGGAGATAATTGAATAATACATGATAGCAAAGTTAATTTACATGTTTTTGATTTACCCCAATTGATCTTTTCCTAGAAATAGAATTAAAAGTAACTAAAAACCACATTGATAGTGCAATATAGGTTGTAGCCTTTTATAAAGAAAAAATAACCCACCTCTTGTGTAGGTGAGGCACTTACATTATAAAAACACTTTTAAAAATATTAGGGCTTCCTATTTAGAATAACTTTGGACCCAAATTCATTAAAAATTTGGCAACAACCTGAGCTCCTCTTAATCTAGGAATAATATTTGACGATGTGCACTAGTCCCACTGTAGCAATGACAAATTTCTGATGCAACAGGAAAAATACTACTCTGCTCAGGACAGGAAATACTTGGCAATGTTTTGAGAAACATGGTTCAGCACTTAATCCTATGCAAGTCATATTCATCAGATATTACACACTTATGATGTATTTGCATCCTTCTACACTTTGACTTCGTATTCAATAGTTGGATGCTTCAGGACACCACACATGCACATCCTTGTGTGGAGAACTAGATTAGAAAGTTTTTTGGAGTATTTGTAATAGAAGATCATTGGAGGAGGCAAAGATGGTTATAAAGGATGGGTGAACTTCTTAGAAAGGGTTGACATCCTGTTACTCTCTAATGTACTTAACATCCACATTCATTCAGAGGTGCTCCTAAGAAACTTCTCTTCAGCTCATTCATCTGCATAACCAATAATCACTTTAGAGACCATAACATCCACCCATATTAAAATAGAGATAAAAGTTAAAAGCTCTAAATTTAGACAGCAGTTTAGAAGACAGTAATTTTAGGGTAATTTTGGGGAAAATATGCAGGCTGCAAATACATATAACAGAAATGCATTTTGGCCTAAATCACCAGAAAAGCGTCTCACATGCAGCTCACTGTTTCAAAAAAAAACTGAAAAGGATCAAGTTTCATATTGTTTTGGCCAGATATTTTTCACAAAAAACCCCAAACCCTCTAGTCAACTTGGTGGTCTAATCCTAACCCTTTAAAAGAGGCTTATATCAGGCCTATGCAGTGTTCTAGCAACAGCAGCATCCTTACTTTGGTCACTGAAACACTACTGTCCAACAGAAAATTACACACAAAATTGGAAAGAAAAAAAAAATCAGTGTAGGTGGAATAACAGAAGGGGAAAGGAATTCAGTATTTTTAAAAATGTAGTGCTTACCTCAATATAGCTAATACCAAGTTTTATATTTAGCAAAATTGACAAATAGCAATTACAGTCTTAAAGGCAATCCATACATGCATCTAGTTGTTCAAGTAAATGAGTTCAGTAGCACAGATGAAGGTCTTTATATTAACCTGAAGTGCAGAAGGAATGTATTTGAATGACAAATAACTTGTAAATTCCATAAACCTAAGTCAGAAAGGCTAAACAGTCAGGTGCTCAAAAGGATTATGATTTAACTAGGTATCAGTATATGTGCATACATATCCTGGAATTATGCCTCTGATTCACAGGTCTTGCCTCTGAATTAAAAAGGGTCAACCCCTTTGTGTATGACAGTTATGAGACAATGTCAAAGCTGGAGTAGTTGAGACATGAAAGGTTTGCCACTGGAATGAGCGTTCTACCAGCTATTTCTATCATCTTTTTCTGTACTGAGAATGGTATTGCTTTATAAGCAATTTGTCTGATTCTACTTCTGAGATAAATTGAAGAAACTTTCACTCTAGAGAGATGCTCACCTGTTTCCACCAAAACACATCAGTTTCTGAAAAGCCTCCTCTGGGTGGAGGCACTTTATCCAGGGTTTTTTTTTTTCCTCTTTTCTGCCTGCCCATTCCAAGATAAATAGAGCAAGCAAGGAAACTGCAGATGTACTAATATCAATTTCAAGAACATGAATTATAATGCTGCTCACACGTCCTGTTTAAATACCATACCAGTAAGTTAGGCCTTCAACTCTCAACATCATGTTAAAAACAGAGTGTTTGGTCTCTTGTCCAGCACCACAGAATACAAACAGCCAAGAACATTTTCTTCACTGTTCTAGTACTGTGACCTTCTTTACTTGATGCCAATGGGCCATTTCATCTTCCCCTAACCCAGAATTTTTTTTTAAGGGGTCCAGCTTACTATGAGACTGGTTTGTACAACTGTCCACTATATTTATGATTTTCCAGTTGTTTCAGATACAGATTTTAGAGGGCTTTTTTCATATTCACTTCTAGTTGAGTCCTAATGGGGTTGAAACCTGGCAGCCCTGGTCACACAGCCATTCCAAGTCCTGTTTCACTGGCGTCACAACATTTTCAGACCTGTCTTGAAACTAACATCCAATGGCCATTAGTTCTGTGTTCTGCTATAATGGAGTGATGGTTTTAAAATCATCTGCACCAGGTCAGTTTACAGCTCTCTATATACATTGGGGCAATATTAGTCAAAATCTTGAAGAAACATGTGGAAAATCATTACAGAGCCTAAACCTGTAACTTCTTACTAAGAAAAAGTATGAAACAGGACTTTGTGTCTGGGCAAATGAATTAATTTCTTTCTGGAGTACTACAAATTGTTATTTCGAATACTGGTCAAATACTGACACACCCAGGTTCCTGTTATCTTTGAGTTCAAGTAGTAATAAAGAACCAGAAAACTTACTCACTTCTTCTCAGATTATTCCACGTAAATGGCCTGACTTTACAGATACTAATATTCTAAGATTGTACTAGCACAAATTTCAAATTCCCTAAACCAAGGCCTTCAGCCTAAGGAGTCAACAGGAATATTCATCTCTTATCAATACTGTAACATTCTTCAATCACCACAAGTTTATTTCCCTGCTAAAATGTTTTAATTCTGAATTCCTTTAAAATCCCCCATTATACTTGGTTCTACCAATTACATTTTTCACTACTGCCCTTCAGGGAACACACTTTTAAACACTGTGCTGTATCAGCTCCTCATTGAGGAAGGAGTCAGGGGCACAGAATCTTTCCTATCTATGATGACAGAAAGCCCAGGAGTCAGTCCCATATAATTTTAATCTAACACAGCCCTATTTGGAATTAATCTTTGCATTTGTTAACCAACCTAAAGTGATGCTGAGTGAAGGTAAATGCATTGAACTCTAAAACATTATATTAATTGATTCCTCAGAAGCACTAATGAATATCCTAGACAGAAAATAAAACTACTTTTTGTCTGGAAACCAATAGCCATCAGATCTTTAATTCAATAGAGTTAAAAATTTAAAATAAAATAAAAATTAAAAAAAAAAAATCAAAGTAATAGCTTCCGAAGACTTCAAAAAGTTGCAATTCAGCTTCAGTTTCTTCAGGTCCATTCCCTTCAAAATGCGTTACTAGCAAACATAGACTGAAAAAAACTTAAAGTTCTAATAATAAGAAATTTGCTGGAGAAAAAGATACACAGAAGGTAATTACATATCTTTTACTATATGCATATACACCCATTTATTGATTTGCATACAGTACTTAATGTTTAAAATAATCATTGCAGCAATATGCCTAACTGGATTTGTATATATTGTGTAATGTAAGAAAACAGTCATTAAACTCCTACAGATTTAGTTCTTGATGTATAATTTAAATGTGAATATATTCAATTACAAACATTTCAGTAATGAAAACACATTATTACTGGGATGGTAGCTATTTCATAAAAATATGCCAGAATGAAACACAGAAATAGGGGTCATTGCATTCAGTAAACTGATTTTTTTTTTTACTATCATTTACTCATCAATTGCTGAACTTCTAGTATTATCTGTCCATCCCTTAGGCATCCCTAACTGCTATTTTAATGAAGCTTTCATGTTAAAAAATTCAAGGGTGAAATTAATGAGAACAGGCTAAATGTTTTTCTTTCCCTTCAAGATAACTCCCAACTTTTCAACTCATAAAATTCCTTTAAGCTTTAATTTTGAATTAAATACAGGTACAGGACAAACAGTCTGGTGAGCTGTAAACTCCATACAGAATTAATCATCAGTTCTAAAAGAAATTGTGTGAACAGGCAGATTGTCTTGTAAGTTAATAATTACCATCTACAAGGAATATCTCAAATGTTACAGCACAGAACGTGGTCAAGAAAACACAGAGAGAAGTTACTCAACATTACAAGAAAGACAAATTACAGAGAAGCCTTATTATAATTTGAGAACTTCAAAAATTACAATCCTGGATGCTCAAGAAGAAAGAATATTACCAAAAAACAAATCCCTGGCAATAGGAATCAACTGTGATAGAGAGGATATGCTGCTTGTGCAAATCTTGCAGCATAAAGAGCAATGGCACTGTGGTATGATTGTCCTACCTTCACCTTGGCTGGCCAGAGCACCAACAGGTAAGATGTTAAAATAATTGATAAGAAGTCTATTTTTTATTTCTCACACATGAGAAAACATGAAAACAAAAAAAACCTCACCAACTTCTCAAATGTACAAAAAGGCCACATTCAACAGCAACAAAAAAATGTTCCTATGTTTGTGCTGCAAAATAAGTTGGCCCGCTATCCCCTTCCACTCATATGGCTTGAGAGACAAAACTGAAGAAGTTCCATGCTCTGCACACGTGTCCAATGATGGGAGGAAGAAGAGATAAATAAGACAAAAATATTTGTACTGCAGGCTGAGTCTCCTACGTTCTCCTAGACTGCTCAGGTTTAAGCCTTGGCTGATGACAGATTCCTTGAATGGTAAAAGAAATATTTATGGTACATTATTTATACCTTAGTCAAAAGATCCAACAGGAAGGCAACAAAATTCAAGACAAATGACAGCAGTGTTGTAGGAAGTCATAGAATCATAGGA
>VZTY01029227.1:0-56977 GCA_013400935.1 Turnix velox
AGGCGGCAGTGTCCTATTGGCCGGCGGAGAGGCTCCCGCCTTCCTTCCCGCGGCCTGCGGGGCGGAGCGCGGAGAGCTATTTTTAGGGTGCTATATAAGGGGACGGCGGGGCACGCGGTGGTGTGTGGTAGGGTAGTGTGTGTGATCCTTGTGCTCTGGCTCAGGCGCTGTTACCGGTGGTGCCCGTTAGACCGCCGCTGCCGGCGGGCGGCTGGGAGCTGCCTCTCCTTCCGACCGCCTGCAGGGCAGGGGGGGGAAGGAGAGGAGAGGAGATCGAACAGCCGGTGCGCACCGAGTTCCCAGGGGGTGCGGGTAGCCCGAGAGGGAAAAGCACTGCTCTTCCCTTCAGTCACAGATGGCGAGGGGAAAATGTGCCACTCGCAAGAGCGCGGTAGAGTGGGAGTAGACACTGAGCAGGAACCGGCAGCGTGAGGAGCACAGTGCTGGGTACCTGCCTGGCGATGGCAGCTGTCGAGCCTGTGAGGCAGCACCGAGTGTTAATCCGGCCAGGCTACCTCCAGAAATGCTTGTGCAGTTAATACGACTCTTATTGTGGTATTTAACTAGGCTTAACTGCAAGCTGATCCCTCTTCGAGTGCTAGTTTGGCTTGGCTAATAGGCTGCTTGACCTTAAATGGTTAGTGTGGTGCAGAGCTTCCCCAAAATTGCTCTGGCTCTGGACACGGTTGCATTTCTGCTTTTGGAAGAATTGCAGAACTGAGTATGCCCATTTAAGGATGGTTGGGGGTGGGGATGTCCAGGAGTAGAACAAACATCTTTCTTGCTTTTGAAAGTGGAAGGTCCTGTAGTCCTATGGTTTGCTTTTGTCACCAGGCTGTTGGACAGACATCCTCCTGCTGCCCTTCTGTGGTGGGCTGTCAGTATGTGAGTCAGGTTGGGTATCAAAGCAAGCAGATGCTGCCAGGGGTTGCTGAGCTGTCCAGTTTAGAGCAGTTACATCACACTTGTCTTGATCTAGCAAAGATGTCTGCCATTATCTTCCTTCTGCCACCAAATGAGTGTGCGTAGGCCAGGCCTCAGCTGGTGTAAATTGTTGCAATGCTACTGGTACACACGTCTCATCCCAGATGTCTCACTTGGATTAATGTGAAAGTATGAGGCAGCAAAATTCATCACTGCTAATTAATTCATAGTGTGTTTTCTTTCTGGGTGATGAAGACAAACTGCCTTTTCCTTGATTCTTAAAGATGTTTTGAGGGAAGCTCCTCAGAATAAACATAGAAACATAGAATGGTTTGGGTTGGAAGGGACCCTAAAGATCATCTAGTTCCAACCACTGTGCCATGGGCAGGGACATCTCCTACTAGACCAGGTTGCTCAGTGCCTCATCCAGCCTGGCCTTAAACACCTCCAGGGATGAGGGGGCATCCACAACCTCTCTGGGCAACCTGTTCCAGTGTCTCACATCCCTCACAGTGAAGAACTTCTTTCTTCTATCCATCCTAAATCTACCCTCTTACAATTTCAATCCATTACTCCTACTCCTGCCATCCTGTACCCTATTAAAAAGCCCTATTCCAGGCTTCTTGTAGGCCCCCTTCAGGTCTTGATAAGGTATTATGGTCAGCAGAGACCAGCAAGGTCTCTGAAGAAAGTCCAGATAATGTCTGCACTAACCCCAAATTCTTACAGATGCTGTCAGAACCAACACTGATGCAACTTCAGAATACATCAAGGGTGATCACCACACTGGTGCAAAATCTAAAGGGAAAGGGGGAAATGAAGTTGTTGCTGAAGGAACTGCAGTAATCACGGGAAAATGAACGTAGACAATTTCCTGGAATAAGTGGTTTCACCTCTGCAAAACCACTTGCTGTTTGGGTGCTTGCATTACAGGAGCAGTGAGATGGCTTGTTGGAGCTGTTGTTCAGGCTGCAGGTCTGGAAGCAGTTCACTTGAAGATGGATGTCTCCTGGGGGCTGTTTGTGAAAGTGATGCCTGTCTCCCAGCCTTCTGTGGAATTGAAGGTTGTCTCAAAACAGGACCATCTCCAATACCTTTAGCTTAGCAGAAAAGCAATCTGTAAGGCTGGATGTGAATAATAAAACTGCTCTATCTCTTAAATATACCCATAAATGTGTGTATTAGTGGAAAGATGAGGAGGAAGGTTAGCGTAGTGAGTCCTGCTGGAGAGGTCTTAGAGACTCATTACTGATTCCAAGCATGCTTTGATCTGGCAAAGCAGGACTTTTCCTCAGCACCTTGGGAAGGGAAAACTCAAGACAGGAGGGGAGGAAGCTGGGCTAAGATGGTCAGGTCTGGAAAGAAGCAGCTTTAGGATATAACACAGCTCTCGTGCCAAGAGTGTTACAAAAGAAATACCTGTTTCAAAAAAAAGCTTTTGATAAGCATTTATCCTGAAGAGCATGTCAGAACAAAGTCATATGCATATGGAGAGCTTTTTCTGACCCAGGCAAGGAAATAGAGGACAAAAGCAGCAAAGATTTGTGGTGTGAGCTGTTTAAACATACTTTTTTTTTTTTCCTACTAAGTCAGAGATTCCTGTGGCTGAAAAACATTTTGATGCTATATTTCTGGCCTTGTTTGGCATAACTGCCATTTCAATATGTAGAACCCTTTGCAAAGCTGTGATTTATTGCAAAGGCTAGTGTATACAGGCAGCCCAGTAGTTCCCTCTACTGTGATCCTCATGTCTGCTTGTCTGACTCTCATTTGGGTCAGTTAAAGTCTTTCCACTTATCTGTCTTATCTTGAATTTTCTGCTGAATGAACGTCCTGTGGGAACATCAGTTCTTCTACCCTCAGGGTGAAGGTTGTTCTCAGTTGTGGAGCTCAGATGCTTTACGCCAAGGAAGAGGCCAGCCTGTACCCAGGCTGCGCTGTAACCAATGGCCAGATTCAGTGAGGAGATAATGGTCTGCTTCTCTGGCCGGCTTCAGGAGGGTCTGTGTCTATGGGCAGGATTTTTTCTGCGAGCCTTGAGGTGCACTCACAGCCAAGAAGGCCAACCAAATCCTGGGTTGTATCAAGAGGAGTGTAACCAGCAGGTCAAGAGAGGTGATTTTGCTCGTCACTGGTGAGACCCCACCTGAAGTATTGAGTCCAGTTCTGGAGCCCTCAACACAAGAAGGACATTGAGCTATTGGAGCGGGTCCAGAGGAGGGTCATGAAGATTGTCAAAGGGCTGGAGCATCTGCCCTATGAAGACAGGCTGAAAGAGTTGGGGTTGTTCAGCCTGGAGAAGAGAAGGCTCAGGGAGGACCTTATAGTAACTTATCAGTACCTGAGGGGATCCTACAGAAAGGCAGGGGAAGGACTTTTTAATATGATATCGGATGGGAGGACCAGATTGGAAGGGGGTAAATTTGAAGTCGACATAAGAAAGAAATTCTTTACAGTGAGGGGAGTGAAACACTGGAACAGGTTGCCCAGAGAGGTTGTGGATGCCCCCTCTCTAGAGGTGTTCAAGACCAGGCTGGACATGGCACTGAGCAGGCTGACTAGTGGGAGTTGTCTCTGCCTATGGCAGGGGGATTGTAACTCGATGATCTTTAAGGTCCCTTCCAACCCAAACTATTCTATGAAGAGCTGGACTACAGATCTGGATTCTTGCCTAGGTGGTTTCCAGGCAGACATAGCATTTTTATTGCCTTGGATATTCTGCTTTGGAGGTCAGTGGAGAAAGCAGAATGAGATTGTCACTTGGCAGGAGAAGAAAAGTCTAGACAAAAAATGAATGTGCTGTGCTGGGTATATTGGTCTTGGTCCAGTCAGTACCTGAAGTAGCATCTATCTGTGCTAACCCAGATGGAATGGAAGGCACTTTCTACCCCTCTCGTTTCCCAGGCTGTGCTGACCTTGATTTTGGCAGGTAGCTGCTTTTCCTGCTCAGGTCTAACCACACTGCTCATCCACACAATCAGACATGGAACAGGAGCAGTACCTGGGTTCAAGGGGGCAGAGGACTGCAGTTCAGGTGGGAAGTAAGTACAGATTTGTCCTGTAACAGGTGAAGGGAATTGCCTGGACAGGGGGAGGATTTTTTAGGCCAGCCCTAAACTTTTATCACTCCTGTGACTTGCTGACGTGAAGATGCAGGGAGGTGGTATGGCTGTTTGTGCAATAGCACTGATGGATCTTGGCACCTGAGAAAAAGGAGAGGGGTGTTTTACTGGCATCAAGGGGCAATGGGAGTGGTTAGTCCTGTTGAAAGGAAAGAAAACATTTCCTTGTTCCTTCTGCTCTTCTAGAGAAAGAGGAAAGGTGACTTCACTGTTTTCTGGGAAGAGCCCAAATTTCTCATTGACTGCCCTGGGACCTGTGGTAACAAACTTTTCTGCCCTCTCCAAATTAGGAGCACAGAATCACCCCTGTGCTTGGCTGGCAAGTCACTGATGTGTGCAAAATCACAATTTTGATCTCTTTGCTTGTTTAATCTTGTGATATTTCCAGCTCTGTTGCCCCCATGAGCAGTGATCGGAGATGGATAGTGGCAACCAAACAGGGAGTGCTGATTTTCAGGGGACTTCAGGTTTGTGTTAGGTTTGTATTTCATTCCTTGACAAGGTGCTGTACAGCCATTAGGAGGTATATCAATTTGTGTTTCACTGGATACACTCTCTTCAGTACCAATGAACTATCCTCAGTGAGAGTGAGATCACCTGTTTACAGCTCGTATTAAAGCCTGTGGTCTTCTCTGTAGTAAAGAAAAATGCTAAAGCACTTTCTCAAAGTGTCTAGGCTATTGGTTTCTTCTACAATTGCATCTGCATGTCAGTTTGCCAGCTGTGTCTTTTTCTTTCCCCATCTCAAATTGTGGACTAATGCAATTTTCCTGTTCTTGTACTGGGATGGGGTGTTCATAGGTGTTAGTTCTTCAGTCAGTGTCTTCTGGAGAGAAAGAGGCTGCAGATTGGTAGGGTTGATGTTGCCACTGGTTATAAAGCCTTGCAAAGTGTGAAGAGGAGGAAGAGCACTGAGAAGGCCACTGGAGCATGCCTGGTTTTGCAGCAGCGCCCTTGTCGTGAGTGGATGCAGAAAGCTGTTGCTGGGAGAGTAGAGTAGAGAGAGTAGACTTGTGGTCATGGTTTTCTCACAGGTGGTGTGGCTGAAAAGAGGCTGCCAGAGGTACAGCAGGAAAGCATAGAAGCCACCCTGATGTTCAGAATTGCCACTTCCTGATAGTCCAGTATGTGCATCTGTGTCCACAGCTGATGAAAACCGAGATTCTAATTAACATCAAGCAGCCAAGAGACACAACTTCCTTTCCCAGCATGAAGCATCTCTCTGCAGACTGCCAACATCCCCTGTTCTCCCTTCAGCTGAATACCTCCCACCCTCCCAACCTCTCAACCTCTCATCCCCTTCTCAGACCTCAGTTTCCTGGAGAAAGGTCTCTGCCCACATCTTTCTTCCATCCCTGAACATTAACATTTCTGTGACCTGGAAAGTAGTTCAGCATTTCACACTACTTCTGGCAGATGGAGTCCAGAAACAGCATCCCAAGGTCATAGGGGTGGAGGTGATTTTCCTTCCTATCTCCGTCTTGGGGAGTGGGATGGCTGCTAGTTTAAAACGGTCACTCTTGATGGTGCTTGGCTCTGCCTGCATGGGACATGCTGTGGAGCAGGGTGAGGAGTCTTCATGCTGGGCTAGCCTGGGCAGAGGTGGCTCCAGTGGGCCACCAGCTGCTTCTCAGATCTGCAGTAACAGAAAGGGGAACCTGAGTGTGACTAGTTCCCATAGCTCTCCTTCTCCTCCTTAAGATCAGGCACAGTTTGGTTCCCCTTCCCTTTCAAATCAGAGTTCTGCAGATGCTGCAGTGGGAACATGCTTAACCCACAATCATAGTTCAGGGCATCAGAAAGTCTCAGTGGACTGTGCAAGCTGCTCACTTGTCAGATACAGATGATGCTTGGTGGGAAAGCAGGATGGGCCATTCTGCAGCAAAAATGTTATTCAGCTCAGTCCTCCAGAATGAGACAAAAAGCACAAAGGGAAGGTCAGAAATCACAACTGAAGGGCCTTATCTGGATCCCACCTGGAGGCTTTTGACCTCTCATCCTGAAAAGGCACCAAGCATGCACAACACATGAGAGGGTTGAGTTTCCACTTTAGAGAAGGAATCTTTGTCTGTTCTGGTTTGTTCACACGCTATAGGGTTTTCATATTTCTTGTAATCATTTTTGTTCTAATGGCTGTGGCTGTTTGCATTAGGGTTGGTCCTTGACTCTCAGTTTCCAAAGCCAGAGCACAAAGCAGTGCTGTCTGGGAAAGCACTGCAGCTATGCTCACAGCGGTAGGGTGATGGGTCAAAGTGACAGTTAGGCACAACCATGGTGTTACTAGTGGGAAATGTGATCTCCCTGTCTAGATCTAGTTATCCCTCTGCTGTCTTTTAAGACTTTTACTTCTGCCCAAAGTGATCTGTATGTTTCTCAACTTCTTGTCAAGGGCAGTTGTCATTGCTATTCTGTCAGCATTCAGCATCTGACATAAATAGTCTCAGATTGTATTAGTAGGCTCTCAGGTATTTCTACAGTACAAATAATAAATAATAATGAGCTGCAAGGAAGACTTTTGAGCTTCAGACTCAGGCTGGTCTCTTGCAGTTTCTACCCAAGGTATTGACTCTGTAGATCTTCCTGGAATGCTGCTGGAGTGATGTCCCAGCAGCCTTGGGAGGTGCTGTGCAGCTGTCAGCAGACAGAAGAAAGACTGTTCTGTGATGAATCTCTGAGTTGGTGGCCTTTTAATGACTGAGTTGAATTGTGATTAGGTAATTTATAGGAAAACTTACGTTAGCATATGAAGACATTGGCATGGTTCAGCAGGTGGTGACCAGGAACTGGCTTGTTATTACACAGATTACTCTGGATAAAGCATTGTTTCACCATGACTTGAGCCAGCAAGAACCCTTTTAAGAAGACTTGACTTTGGAGCACAGGTAACATATGCAGTGTGGGTGGCTTGGTGTGCTCATCTGCAGTACCTCAGCAAATGTCCATGGCACTTGGTGTGTGGAAAGAGAAGGGCTCTCCTGAAAGCAGTTGTTGGAGCAGCTTTGCCTGCTTTTGTTCCTTTGACTTTCACAGATAAAGGAAATGCCATGCATTGAAAGCAAAGCCTGTCATCGGCTGGAAGCTGTGAGACTCTTGCTGTGCTTCTTTCACATCCTCTGGTGGTTTCTCTCTTAGCTGTGTTCTTTACAAAGAAGCTGCTGAAGACATGGCACTCTCAAACCTGGACGTGGGGATTAATGAGGAAATGCTGGAGTGCATGGAGGCAAGCTGAGGCTCCAAGCTTGTGGGCCAGACAGAGTGAATTCTGCTACATGGGTGGAGGCAAGCAGTGCTTGCCTGCTGCTTTTCATGTTTCCCAACAGAGGTGCATGAAGGGTAAAATACTTGGTTTGGCATAAGCACACACAAACCCCACAACAGTGGCCAGTCTTCCTACAAATATTCAGGTGCCAAACAGCCTCAGACCAGAGTCCCTGCTGTAATTTGTCTGAGCTTAGCTGGTGTGACACAGAGGCATCACCTGTGTATCACAGCATTTTCTCCTATAAATATCATCTCTTCGGGGACTGCTGTTGTACAAAAGAACAACGGAAACAGCTTTTTCCTTGGGCACTCCATTTTATCACAACATCAGCTGCGCTTCCAGAGTTTCTCCTTCTTTCTTCCCTTTCCCTGCTTAAAGACAGACATTTGAACAAGGTCCTGCAGACGTAGTCTGTAAAAAAAAAACATCTGTTCACAACTGAGCTGTCTTGGGAGCTCAGCTCTTGTCTGCTGGGCAGCTGTGGCCTGCTGAAAGGAAAATGGATGCTGTTCAAGAGGAAGAGTTCACACAGATGAGGCTCACTCCCACTACAGTCTTTGTTCCTCAGCTTTGATCGGTCTTGAGGATCTGCATGGCTTTATCTGTAGTGTGAACAGTGGACCATCTCATACCTGTTCAGCTCATGTTGCATGCTACATCATAGGTCATTTGAATACTTTACAGCTGGTAGAAAGGCAGTAGCATCAGAAGTACTCCATTCGTCCAAGGGTGTTGGTTGCACAAAACAAGAGCCCACAGGTTAAATGTGAGAAAGACAAAGCTTAGTCCAAAGACACAAGGTAAGTTAGAACTCAGGATAAACCCTGTATCCTCTCAAACTGAAGATTAATGCGCGGGGACTGGCCTGTAGCTTTCTCAGAGCTACTTTCTCAGAGCCCTCCATAGCTGGAGAAGATTCCTGGCTGCCAACCTCAATTGGGGACTTGAAAGAGTTTGTCTGAGCTGTCTTTTCCTCTTGGACAGTGCTCAGCAGGGTAGCCAGCAGTTTGTCATCCCTGTCTTTTCTACTTGTAGCAGTTCCTGCTATCAGTGAGTAATTGACTGTTATTATTAAAGCCATGGGGAATGTTATGAGATTATTTTATAAGAGAGAAATCATTTCATAAAGTGGAAGTCAGCAGCACAATCTCTCTTCTCCATTTTAGTGGGAGGTAAACACCTGTAGGATGCAAGCCAGGAGGTTGTTCTTCCTGAGGAAAGAAATTCAGAGGTCATAAGTGGTAGGTGAAGAGATCGGCATCCTCATCTGCAAGCCCCTGCCTTGAGTTGTGGTTTGTGGTTTTGTCCAGGGGTAGATATACTTGGTGTCATCATTCCTGCCAGAGCTCTGCCAAGCTGAGGACAGATGCCCACCATTTCTGGTGGATCCATGCTGATTTTTGAAACCAGGAATTGAGAAGAGGAGGGGCAGAGCCTTGGAGGAGTAAGGGAAGAAGGAGACATATGTCTTTCCAGAAACTACTGCAGATTCTTGGAAGCAAGCAAGCAGGCTCAGTGGCCTCCTCACGCTCTGACATCACTTTTTCTCCATGGCAACTCACAAAGACATCACTGGGTTTCTGACAGGGGAGTCACAAGGACTTGCATGGGCTGAACCGGTGATGAGTAACACTGCCTTGTCCTTGCTGTCAATACAGTTCTGCTAGGGACTGAGCTCTTTCTTTTTCAGATGAGGAAGAAAAGCCCTGGCCACAAACTTCCCACCCTTCAGCTGAAGTAGAAAGGTGAAGTAGCCCTGCTGCAGAATGCCCTGAGAAATGGTGACTCATCCCTTCCTAGGCAGAGCCACTACAGCAAGAATGTATATATTTTAAATCACTTTTATTAATCTATTCACTGAATTCTCCAGAAGTTCATGTGTGTTTTTCATAAGCTGCCACAATGAAGGTTAGCCAAATATCCTGCAAAAACTTTCACCTGGCACTTCTGGTGTTAAGTGTGACCAAGACTTTATAAGCTGCCAGGATTGCTCCTGCTGTGGATGCAGATTCCTTCTCCTGAAGGAGAGAGACTGCAGCAGGAGCTCACTCCGGATCCCTTTGAAGTCATTGGCAAATTTCCCACTGGCTTGAGTAGGAGCATGTGTTTCAAGAAATGAACAATATGAAACTTGAAAAGCAAGGAATGGTATGGTCAGGGCATGTCCTGGTTTGACCCAGAGACTCAATTTGTATTTCACTGCTAAGTCAGCCTCCATCTCTCAGCTGTACAGTAAGCAGTGCAAGTTTGATTTATTTTGAAGGGAGATACATGCTATTATTAGTAACCTACATTATTAGCATTGATTGGATTAGAACTGATAAACAGTGGAGGTTTCTTGTTTTCTCTCAGTAATTTCCACTTTAAATTGAGCTTGGACAGAGTGTGTGTCAGGGCACACAGCCCCTGTATTTGTCAGGCATGTGAATTCATGGTGCAAGTCCCCATGGGTAGCACTCACAGCTTGCAGGGAGCTGAATGAAAATCCTTGAGCCTGAAAATGAGCAGGTATCATGGGAGGATTTTCATACAATGTGGTCCTCAGCTTAGGCCACATGGTCACCACATGTGTATGTGCAGGACCAATCTAGACTTTGGCTGCTTCAGCACCAGGAGGCAGTGCTGCTATCTCTCACCAGGTCTAAGTGGTGTGTTTGTTTTAGTGGTCATTATGTCAGAGATTTATAAAACAGCACTGAGAAAGTCTGTTGCGAATGGCTGCAGCTGTGTGGTCCTGGTGCAGCACACTGTGTAGCTCAGCAGTTCTTTTCCAGGGCATGCTGGTGGAGGCATCTCTGTGCAGAAGCAGTGTGTCCATGGTGGGCAGCTACAGCCACCTGGCCTCAAAAGGGCACAAAGCCACCACAGGTCCAGCTGCATGGGGAAGCACTTCCAGGCTTGTGAGGCAAGCACTGGCATGGTCCTCACAGCCAGGCCACTGTAGTGAGCCCAGAGGCTGCCGTCCCTAGAGAACCTGCAGCCCCAGGGCCATGTCCTCCCAGCTAGGCTGGCATCACCATTTGTCTTCCCATTGATTGCTTATCGAAACAATTGCCCCTAATAGCTTGGGAAAGGCTGTTATGGTCTGCTTGGGCAGTGATCTACACATAATGGCTCCCTCTGAGATTTCTATGCTCTCTGCAAATCTCCATACTGAGTGCATTAAAGCTGACCTGCAAAGAAAAATGTTTTATTTTCTCTCCCTGTTTGTTTTTTTTTTAAGAAAAAGTCATTGTAGAGTTTTATGAAATACCACTGCTATTGAGACATTGCTCTTTGCTTCTTGGTGATAGTACCAATGGATAAGCCTTGTTTTTTTGTGGAGTGAGGAGACAAACTTGCTTATATTTTACCTTAGAAATAGCAGTCCAGCCTCCACTCAGCAGGAGTGTGTGAGTCTCAGTCAAGGAGTTCAAATCCTTAAGCAGGTGTGAAGTGTGTCCAGAGGCACCTGCTTTCCTGCACCCTTCAGCAAGAGTGCCTACCAAAGTGTCTGCCAGAAGTGAATTTTCATTCAAATAACATGGAACTTTACTGGAAATTGAGGTGTTCCAATAGAATGTGCCAATCTGGACATAGTTATTAAAAGGGAAGTAAAAGTTTGGGCTTTTCTCATTTGTTTCGAATAATGGAGTGTCTTGTTTTGACAGAGACAGGATTGTCATTTCTTTGATGCAAAATTGTTTTACTTCCACCTTCTCATTTTAGTATTTTCTGCTAGCTGTAAGTGCACTGTTCATCACAGTTATTAACTTACCATTATCTTTTTTCTAGATTGCATTTAATGCTGTGTCTAATTTTTGATATATGCTGTTGTGTTTTGACATCTAAGCCAAGTGTCTTTTTATTTTAGTCATATGAAACAAATTAAGATGCCAAGACAAAAAAAATCACTGTTTATTGAAACTAAGTATTTTCTTGGGTTTGAATTAACTTTTGTTTTGTTTTCCACTTCTTGATGGGAAATGCAACTATGATTATGCTCTTGGACACTCAAGTAAAATCGGTGTTAGCAACTAAAAAGCAAACAAGCAGATAACATTTCTCGATTCAGTAATGAAGTTTCACATGGAAGAGGAAAGAGAATGAAAGTCTTTGGAATGACCTGATGTGTAGCTCTTATCAGCAATAAGCCCTTGTGGCCAAGAAAGCCAATGGCATCCTGGGGTGTATTAGAAGGAGTGTGGTCAATAGGACCAGAGAGGTTATCCTCCCCCTCTGCTCTGCCCTGGTGAGACCACATCTGGAGTATTGTGTCCACTTCTGGTCCTCTCAGTTCAAGAAGGACAGGGAATTGCTTGAGAGAGTCCAGCGCAGAGCCATGAAGATGTTGAAGGGATTGGAAAATCTCCTTTACAAGGAACAGGTCTCTTTAGCCTGGAGGAGACTGAGGGATGACCTCATTAATGTCTATAAATATGGAAAGGGTGAATATTAGGAGGATGTAGCCTGCTCAGTGACCTCCAATGATAGGACTCAGAGCAGTGGGTAGAAGGTGGAACACAGAAGGTTCCACAGAAATAGAAGAAAAAACTTTTTTGCAGTGAGTTTGACAGAACACTGGAACAGGCTGCCCTGAGAAGGTGTGGAGTCTCCTTCTCTGGAGACATTCGAAGCCTGCCTGGACACCTTCCTGTGTGGCCTGGTCTAAGTGTTCCTGCTCCAGCAGGGAGATTGGACTAGATGATCTCTTTTGGTCCCTTCAAATCCCTGATATTCTGTGTGATTCTGTGTGTTTAATAAGTGCCTGAAAGTTACTGTAGTGTGTCCATGCTTGGAGTTCCTATCTCATCAGCTCCCAAGCTGGAGTTTGTGGAGTTGTACCTAGAAGCAGTGGCTGAGGAGGTAGGGCTTCCTGAGCTAGAGGGCAATACCTCTACCTTGCACAAGCATCTACCTTTGGATGCTGGTGTTTCTGTTATCAGTGTTGCTAATTTGTTGTGTGATGCTTTCACATTGAGCTGTGATAATGGCACTTATACATCACACTTTCAAGATGCTTTTTATTGACTTAATGTGAATATTATTGTCATCGTTTATTATGGAGAAGTATCTCGAAGTAATTGAAATACAA
Organism: Turnix velox; assembly: GCA_013400935.1. Taxonomy (NCBI): domain Eukaryota; kingdom Metazoa; phylum Chordata; class Aves; order Charadriiformes; family Turnicidae; genus Turnix; species Turnix velox. The sequence continues at coordinate 12,383 of VZTY01029227.1, forward strand.
TATGGTGCCATTAATCACTTTGAGTAAGAAATGCTAACTTTAAACTGTTCATAGACTATTAAATGCCCCTCTAACCATAAAACGACTTGCAGATAGACGATTTACAAATGGCCAGTGTTTAGGATTTATGGTGATTGACATTTATGTGGCAGTGTTCATGTGCTTGTATTCCTGAGCAACATGTTTTCTTTGGGGTTTCTAGGAAGGAGTTAAGGACTTCCTGGGTTCCCGGATACAGAGGTATAAAGGGTTGCAAAGTGTAGGCATGACCATTGTTTAACAGCATCTCTATTGGAAGCTGTCTGATGTCTGGGAGTCTGAAGCATCCAGCAGGCTGTGTGCAGTAAGTCACCCCTCTAAAACATCACTGACCTTCTTTCCTCAAGCTGCCTGGTGAAGAAGAGTCGTAAAGAAGAAACTCAAACAGTGAGATTTTAGACAGAGATGATTAAAATAAGGCCCATTTGCTTTCATGAGATGCTTCTCTAAATTCTCTCTCCTGTATTACTTAAAAAGGAGTTCCCACTTTTAAAAATAATTTTCAATTAAAAATTAATCCATCTACCAAAAGATAAAAATAATTTAAGCAGATACAGTACTAAAACTGTAACAGTGGCTTCCACAATGCTTTGGTCAGCGGTGATCTGCACAGACTCTGACCTCTTGTCACCCACATCCAAAGTAGTGAGCAACAGCCTTACAGGAGCATCTCCAGCCTGGCTCCCATCTGCCTGGGGTAGCAAAGCCCTCCTTCACTTACTGTCCCTGAATTCTGTCAAGAAGCTGGTGTCAGGATGTGTCCATCCCTGCTACAATCCCCATGTGTGCTCGGTGCAGGGATGGGGCAGAGACTGACTGCGTGTGCATGCACAGCACAGCATGGCATGGCATGGCATGGCGTGGCATGGCATGGCACAGCAAGGCTCACCACATCATTTCTTGGCCAGGACCAGGTAGCTTGGACAATATGCTGTATTTTAAGAAGCTCAAACATTTTCTTTGGTGGTGACTGTGAGAAATACCTCTATTAAACTACTTATAGAAGCCTCACTTTTTACTGCCTGGCTTTAAAATTGTACTTCAATGAAATTCACAGGAGGGGAGAAGATGTATAAGGTCATTGTGCAGGGCACATGTTTAAAGATTTTCCAAGAAGAGCAGAGCAAGGTCTTTCTTCTGGATAGGGAGTGGCTTTTTCTTTTCTTTCTTTTTTTTTTTCGGTACCTTTTATTGTCAATATGTATTTTTAATAAAACTGAAAGTGATACAAGCGGTAGCAGGTGACAGAGCCTGGTGGTGTTCAGCTGCTGACATTTATAAGACAATGTCAACATCTCTTCAAAACAGATGCATTTTTGCCACTGCTGTATTGATGTACACACTTATTTTATACCAAACAGCAGCAAGATGAAAATGATAATGCATGAACAAGTCCCAGAGGCACAGCCTGGTGGTTCTACCATGCAGCCTCTTTGCCTTTGGCATCATCTAGAGGCAAATAGCCCTGGATGAGTCAGTATGAAACAGCTTGCCCTGCTCTCTCTTACTACTTTTTCCTGTTCCTGGCAACCCCAGCTGTGTGTATCTTACTCATCTCAATGTTCGTACATTTCTTTCTCAATTATCTACTTACAAACCTGGGCAGTTACAGGGCAGGTGATGGCTGGAGAGCACTGGTCAACTGTGAGTTTGTGTAACATTATGGGCACTGAGGAGATAAAAAGCGATGTGCTACAGGCTATATGCTACAGGCTATATAAGAGGAGAGTTAACCTTCTGAATAGGCTCTGGAGGGAACTCATAGTGGCTTATCAATACCTGAAGGGGCCTACAGAAGGGGTGGGGTAGGACTTTTTAATAGGGTACAGGGTGGCAGAACTAGGAGTAATGGATGCAAATTGGAAGAGATGAGATTTACGCTGGATAGAAGAAAGAAGTTCTTTACTGTGAGGGTGGTGAGACACTGGAGTAGGTTGCCCAGAGAGGCTGTGGATGCTCCCTCCCTGGAGGTGTTTAAGGCCAGGCTGGATGAGGCACTGAGCAACCTGGTCTAGTGGGAGATGATCCCACCCATGGCAAGGGGGGGTTGGCACTACATGATCTTCAGGGTCCCTTCCAACCCAAACTATTATATGATTCTATATTGGAGCTGAATAAATTTAGTGCACAGGATCAATACAGCCTGGGGAGCAAGTGAATGGCAGGTGTTGATGTGCAGACTTCATGTCAGCAGGTCAGAGCCCAGGTCTCTGCTGAGGCAGCAGTACGACGCCACAGGACTCACAGGATTCACCCATGCACAGGGGCTTCCCTTAGCTGGCACTTAGATGCCTGCTGACTAAAAGAGGAGCAGGAAGACTACATGCACTACGTTAGAGCACAGCCCTACAAATCGTATCTCCACCAAGCACTTTTGGTTGTGTATAAACAGTCCCTGTGGAAGCAGACTGACCTTCAGTCTGTGAGGAAAGCTTATTCCGGGGGTAGATATCATAGGATGCTTCTTACTGCAGGGAAATCAATACAGCAATATTATGATAATGTAACACACAAGCTTTTACTTCCACATAAAACATGAAAATAGAGAATATGCTATATTTCTTAATTCTTTTAATTTATATATTTGGATATATATGTTTGATGTCTGCCTTCTGTGTGCTGCTGTTTGCCAAATGTGACAGAATTTGTATTTTAAACCTGGGGGCGAGTTCTGCCCTCTGCATTTAAAATAAGATTTCTCTGAATTATTGAATATGTCAATAAATAAAGCAGAGGAAGCAAGCAAGGAAAAACCCAGAGGTCCTTGGTGAAAGGAAGTTGTAGATGCTGGTAATAGGCTTTCACGGCAGTAAAAGGAGAAAAAAAAGGGCAACTTAAAAAAAAAAAAAACAGAAGGGATGAAGAGTTGAATTGGGTATATCTGCTGTGCTTCTTCTGGGTTTTATACTAATTATTAGCTTGGCCCTGGACTACATTCCTTGTTTTTCTTGTGAATTTAATTCCACCTCGTGGTGGAGGGAAAAGGATAAGAGAAACATTTAAATAAATGCTGCAGTAAATGGAGGAGAGACATCTGAGATGTGTGGTTGTCACTGCTCTCCATGGATGGGGGAGTCAGAACTGGGCTGGGCGTGCCCCAGAGGAGCCACCAGTGCCCAGACAGGGAGGTACAGTGCTGGGGACACCCAAGGGGCCAACAAGGAGGAGGGGGCTCACACAGCCTGTAGCAGGTCTGAGGGCTGCCTGTGAGTGTCTCAGCCCTGGTCCCACCGGCCCCACCACTCCACCAGCTCTTGGAGGAGATGATGAATAAAACATCATGTTTTACAGAACATGTGTCATTCCAGCCCCAAAATTATAAAGTCTGTTGCTCTCCTCTTGAGATCTTGCATGAGCAACCATTTAAATGAGTGGTACATTATTTACAAGTTTCACTATTATTAAATTAATGTTACATTAATTGTGGCTTTTGGTTTGTTTTCCAGTCAGAACTGTAATTTGAGGAACTTATTCATCAAATCTAAAATGGTGACTCCAATTATTTTAACATTCTTTTGCCCATTCAGCTTCCTCTGCATCTACTGATTTCTCTGCAACAGTGTGTCAAAGCTGAGGACACATTTGTGCTGTTCGGCAGCAAAACCATCGTTAGGGAGGTGATGAGGTAGGCTCAGTCCCATCGTGGATGAGGCCAATGAGGCTTTTCTGTGGGAGAATAAGATGTTGGTTGCATCCCCATGTGTGGGTTTCTTTTCTCTGCTGGAGGACCTCTCCTGGCATCAGACTGCATAAAGATGGGGCTTCAGACCATGTAAAGATGGAGTTAGTGACTTCTTAAATTCAGGCAGGGTGACAAGAAAAGCTCCATTGATTTGTTGGCACAGGAGCCTCAGCACAATGTGCATGTGTTGTAGCGATTCTCATCAAATTGGTTCGAATCTGAAAGGCTGCTCTTGAGTGCTGGGTAAGCAACCAGAACAAAGCATCAGCAAGTGATGAAAATAAGCCAGAATTGCTAAAAAAAATATGTTTCATTATTTATTTTAATGCTGGAAGTGTAAGCTTTCCTGACATGATCGTAAAATCTTATCATTTATTAATGCCTCTCTCTGTGAGACTGCCTCCCAGCCCAGCCTCAGCCCCTGCCTCCTGCCTTCTCCAGATTGCTCCTGCAGCTGTGCCCTGTGAAGTGACTGTCTGTGTGGCTGTCCATCCCTTGGCATCTACCAGGGCTCCCTTCTGCTCAGCCGCACCCTTTTGTAAGGTGGTGGTGAGAGAAGAGGAGGCTTTAAAAAAAAAAAAAGGCGATAACCATGGTGTTTTTTTCCTTTGTCTGCTTTCTCAGCTAGTGAGATTCACTTAAGCTTTTCCCTGCAACAACGAGAGCTAATGACATACTTAAGGTTTGGTAATTTCTTTCTCTTTCCCAGATGAGACAGGAGGATCTCATCTGATTATTCACCTGCAAGAGCTAGGGCCTTTGGGTTAGACAGAACCCAGACATCACAGGGCTCCCCATAACAAGGTGTGAGGAGATGGCCCTGATATGTGAGCATCCTTCAAGTCTGTGCTGACATCAATGGGATGAGCTCTGGGAGCCCTCAGGGACTCTGATTTTTATGTCTTCCTTGGTACAGTCTTGGAGGTCTCTCCTCTGTTGCAGCAGCACAGAAACACAGAAGGCCACATTGCTCAGGGACCAGCTGAAGCACAGGGCTGTGGGGAAGGCAGAACAGCAGCTCTCAGAAATATAATGAAATGTGGCCCCAAAAAGACCCTCATCAATGGCTCCTTGGATGTGCCTGTGCTCTATTCATTAATCTGTGATAATTAGGCTTATTTGCAGAGGTTAACAGTGGTGGCACATGATAATTAACTACTTGTTCCCAGTGAATGACTCATAAAGCTTCTCATGTGCCATGGGGTCTAGCTGCTGGTAGTTTTGGTGCTGGTGGGTTCTGGCATTTTCCAGAACATCCCCTAAAATCCCCTGTCTGTCCCTGATCCCCCATAAGGACAGGCTGCATGAGAGGGCAGAAGGGAAAAGTTTAGTGCTTCTCTGCTCTTTGTTCCCCTCACTGGCTGTTTGGGGACTATAATTTCCTCAGGATGAGGACAATACAGCTCCTGCTTGGTTGCTGCTGTAGCCAGTTGTTTTGGCAGGGTGGGCAGGAAGGGTGGGCAGCATGCCTCTCAGTTTTGCAGGACATTTGGATATGGCATTAGAGCCACTGAGCACCAGCCCTGCAGCAAGTCCCACTGACTGGCATCAGTGCAGCCATGCTCATCTCCACCAGCCTGGGCTTAGGAAAGATGGAGCAGAAGGGTGGATTTTGGACAAGATTCCCCCTCATACCCTGCTCCTCTTCCTTCCCCTCTCCCCCTCCTCCACCACCACTCTCCCTCAAGCGAAACTGAGATAATTAGTCAAATAGATGAGGATAGACCAGGCGGGGAGAAGCCCCGTTGCGTGTCCTATATTAGTAACTCACGTGGGAGTAGCCAGATTGGAAGGAGATTGAAAAGGAAAATTGTAGGTGTATGTCTGAAGATAAGTGGGCTAAGCCTTTCCCCGGGCCCCTCGTGCCTCGCTCCCGGCACACAAATGATGTCATCCTTCTCCATGGCCGGCCAGTCGCCCCGCATCAGCACCCCGCGGCGTGACAGCCAGCGGGCCGCTGCTCGGGGGGGTTCAGCCTCGTCAATAAATGATGAGGGGCTGGTGGGAGGGAGGCAGGGCCGGCACCTCGGGATGCATTAAAGCAATTAGCCGGGAGCCAGGAGGGAGCAGAATCGGTTTTAGTCCCTGAAAAGTTGAGCCGGGGGAGCCTGGGGTAGGGGGGCAGCTGGGGACAGGGGTTTCAATAGGTGCTGGCCATGTCCTGTTTCTCTGTCTGTCTTCCCCAGCTGCTGCAGGGAGTAGGGGCTTTGTCCTGCTCCTCCCTGCCCAGCCTCGTCCGCTGCCACCTCCACCTCAGCCAGAAGGGCCTCACTTGCCAAAATGCAGCCACAGCCTCCATGGGTTGTTTTGCAGGTGTCAGGGTCTGAGACTTCCCACCCTCATTCAAGAGCTGATCACAGGTAACTTCCCAGAAAGTCTCTATGTGCCAACACCAACCCCTTTGCCTGCAAACCTTAGATGAAAATCTTTGCTTCTTAGAAATCCTCTCTGCTGCCTTGTCCCACATGCAAGGTCCAGTCCTGTCCCAGATTCCAGAGTCCTGAGGTCCCCAAATATTCAGAGGATTCTTGGTGCATGCATCACAGAAACACATGCCGTAGCTCTGCAGAAAGTGTCTTAAACAAAGGAATACTCCTTCTGCTGGAGGAGGCAGAAGCATCGTGGGTGATTTTCTGTCCCTCTGACAGGGCAAAATCAAGTATTTTGGGGCTCCATGCATTGATTTCTGTTCCCCTGCCCACAACCAGTGGCAGACCCCTCTTATGAAGAGGAGCGTTTTGCTGACTAGTGGGGCACTGCCCTACAGCTCTGGTGGAGACAGTAGCTGTTTGCTACTGTTAGTGCCTCCATCCTTGGCTTGTGAGTTTGCTTCATTTATCAGTCAGGCAGATGCAGCTGGTGGCTGGGGAACCTGCAAGACCTGTGCTCTGCCCTGTGCTCTGCCCACTCACTGTCTGGCACTAGCAGTTTGCCATTCCCATGCCAATGGCATGAAAGGGTGACAGAACAGTGACACAGGCTGCCCAGAAAGGGTGTGGAGTCTCCTTCGCTGGAGACATTCACCTGGACACCTTCCTGTGTGATCTGGTCTGGGTGTTCCTGCTCCAGCAGGGGGATTGGACTAGATGATCTCTCCAGATCTCTTCCAGTCCCTGACATTCTGTGATTCTGTGAGAGAGCATCTCCTGCTGACAATCATCCACTCAGCAGCACCCATCTCACCCTGTGAGCCTGGATCTTAAGAGCAAAAGACATCTGTGTGCCAAGGTGGAGGGTCTGAAGGATGGCTGGCCCAGGAGGGGCAGCCCTGGTTGTTCCTATTGCTGTGTTTGTTGCCTTCAGCTTCAGGGTAAAAGCTTAGAAAAGGTCCTGTCACTGTTTCCATGGCTTTTTTTATGCATAGGTCAAAAGTCTTGACTCATGCAGTTTAAAAAAACATGTCTTTGTTGAGCTCAGTCACTCCTCATACAGCTCCTTCTCCTCGGTGGTGCTGAGGATCAGAGAAGGCATTGCCAGACTCCAGTCTTTGAAAAGAGCAAATTACTGCAAAGGGGAAAAAAAGGGAAGCACCTCTGCTGCCAACCTCTTCCTTCACAAAGAGACATTTTTTTGTACCTGGAAAAAAACATGTGGGGAAAAATGTCTTTGCTCATGACTCCAGGTTTGTTTTTGTTGGTGCATGGTCCTACACTTCTTCCTCTCTTCTCTTCTCTTCTCTTCTCTTCTCTTCTCTTCTCTTCTCTTCTCTTCTCTTCTCTTCTCTTCGGTCCCCTACAGACATTTGCTCTTGTGCTTCCCCACAGCCAGCCCTCACAGCGTTTCTGTCCAATTCCTCTTCTGCACCAGACCATCTCATGATGGTAACCCAGTGCCTTTGCGCACCAGCTCCCCTGGAGTTTCTTGGGCAACAACATTTCTGGTGCACAGGCTTTCCAGTTCACAGGACATGCCATCATATCCAAAAATGAAAAGCAAAAATTCCTTCTGAATTAGATCAAAACTTAAAAACTATCTGGGTGTCCCATCAACTGGAAGAATATCATGACTAAGGCTGGGAGGCTCCTCAAATCCTGGCTCTGGGCAGATCAACCAGGAGTCCAGGCATGTCCTTTTTTGGTTCAGTGACAGTTCATTGAACAGGAGATTAAATGTTTCAGGCTGGCATTTGGCAGTGAATTTCTGACTAGCTGCAAAAACAAATGCTTGCATCTGAAGGAAAGCCGCAGATAGGCACATCTGTGGTGATGAGAACAAGCCTTTGGTCAGGAAGGTAGTCCTCTTGCTTGTAGTGCTCGGGGTTCCTGCAGTCCATGATCTCCTCTTACTACCTGTGTTGGCCAAAAAGATGATGTTGATCCCAAATACTAGACCCATGTGCTGTCTGTGCTAGTGCTGGCTGCCCAGAAAAGGACACCTTATCTGCCGCTCTTCAGTATGGGAGTCTCCATTCAGCTGCTGGCCCAGTGTGGCCTGGCTCTGTCTGCAGGCTCTCAAGGGCTTTGTTTGGGCACCACATCTCTGCTGCTGCTGCTGCTGTAAAGCTCTGCTGCTAACAGCCAGCTGCTGCTGTATTTTGACAATAATTTGTCTGAGGGTGGCACTACGAGAAGGGGTGGCACTATGGGACCTTATTACACCAGCAAGGAAGTTTGCAGCAGCACTCTGTGAGTGATGCCAAACTATAAAAGCACAGCCTGAGGCTTAACCAGAGACCTTCCTCTCAACTGCACTTCACCCCCTTCCTGGAGGCCATCACTGCACCCTCCTGAGTGTGCTCAGCACAGAGGAGAATCTTGCTTCTGTAAAAGTTACCTGTTTTCTGAGGTCTGAACATGTAATACAGCATTTGCAGTTTTTTCTCCCCTCTCTAGTTCCCCTTCTTTTTTATTTTTTTTCAGAAGCAAAGTGGACCACAAGAGCAATAGTAACTAGACTGGGGCAGCAAAGGAAATGTTTAACAGCACAAGTACTGACAATACAAACCCATCTTCAGAGCCACAGTTCCAAAAAGTGATTTTCTGTGAAAAGGTAGAGATAAATCCAAACAAAACTTGTTCCTTTAGGAAGCCTGCAGTAAGAAAATAAGTCCAATGTTTCAATTTTTATTTCATGAAAACAATTTCACTGTTTTCCAACCAGCTATTGCAAAAGGATTTGCCATTAGTAACACAAGAAGCTTCACATCTGGTCAGAGTTTCACCATCAGACAAAGGGGAGGACTTCAACGAGGCTTTAAATGTACATAATGGATTATCAACAGGGAAACCAGACCTTGGGGGGTGGGGAGGGGAGAGGAATTGAGGGGACAGGGCATCAGAAGGCACAAAAGCCGTGAAGTGAGACATCTGGGAGGGCTGCAAATAGCTCTAGGGGGGGCTCAGTGCTCCCTCCCTGGGCAGCTGTCACTGATCCCCCAATGCCTCTCAGACACAGCAGTCATGGGGGAAATCAAATATTAGCCAGTTCCTGGTCCCAACCTGCATGAGGAAGAAGATGGTTGAAGCAGGAGGGAGATGGGTAGAGCCAGAACAGTGGGAAGCCAAACACTAAATTATTAGTGAGCGTGAGTGGCAAAGCTTTCAAAGGCAGCTTTGACAGGGACACCAGCAAAATCCCTAGGGGAAAGAAGAGCCTATGCTAAAATTAGTGTAAGACCCAAGAAGCAGCTTGGATGGATTTGGAGAACAGCTCCGGGACAGAAGAGGGTGAGCAGGAAGGAGCCATGAGACAATTAAATGCCTGGAAGCAGAGGTTGGGAGACCTATGAAGCTGAACAAATCCAGTGAGGAGGAAGATTAGTAGTTAATTACGCCTGCCCGTGAGCCTCCAGCCTGGACCAGCAGCCCAAGCACATGGCAAGCCCAGAGCCAAAGCCAGCAGCCCACTCAGCAGATGTTGGGAAGACATGCCCAGCACCTGGAACAGTGGGGATGGAGCATCAGCAAAGGCTCTGCATGTCCCAGGACATGAGGATCATGCCCAAAGCCTGGCTCTGAGCTCCTGTCTTGGCTGAACCATTCTGATGGACACTCAGCTGGTGAGGTCTCTGCTTGGGTGACAGGGGACCACTGTGGCAGGAATTCCTGCTGCTGAAGGATAGCAAAAGTGAGCACCAGGTATATGGATACACACGTGTTTGGGAACGCTGCCTTTCTGGGAATGCTTCTTTCTCATCACACACTGATGCTGGGCTCCCTGCTGCAAGATGGGACCCTTCCCAGACACCCGCTGCCTCTCTGTCAGCCCAAAGGATGGGCTGGTGTCCTGGTGGCCCCAGAAGCCTCTGGAATTGCTCAGAATGGCTCCATATAGACTGAACTGGAGAGCAAGAGCCAAAGCCAGGAGCAACTCGGCCATGGGGAGAGCAAGCTGGGAGGAAACATGATAGGCAATGAAGGCATTGCTTTCTGTCCACAGATGTTCACCTTGTCCCTGACACTAGTATGGACCAGGGCTGGAAGGGAGATGCTTAGACGCCCAGCAGGAAGGGGAGACCCTCTGGAACAACTTGAACTGCTGGTTATTTTACATTTGCAGTATTGTCTGGGCGACCTCTTTGGGACCATGGGGTCTTGTGGATGGTCTCTCCAGTGTCTTCCACAGTGAGAATGCCAAACAGTAGCCTCTCAGTTCCCTTCAGTCTCCAGATGTGAGGAAACCTTGCTGGTAAGGAAGTTGTGGAGGGATATTTGAGGGAGCTGGGCAGAGGAAGCCCCATCTTCCCAAGCAACAGCCGAGGTTTTCAGATCAGAGAGCGTGCTGGGTCCTCTGCCCAAACTAGGAACCCTGGGGTCTAAGGGACAAAGTAATAACCCCAGCAGCCATCCATCACGCTAGAAGGGGCAGACAGCTAAAATGAGTGGATTTGGACAAACTCCATCCCTGAAGGACCCCACCAGGGCCACTGTGGACCTGCACTTCACTGTGTGCTTTCTGCTGTCAGCAGAAGCTATGTGGTTAAAAAGTAGCTTTGGCTTTGCCTTCTCTGAAAGATGGGCCCTGGTCCAAATCCTACTGACGTCAAGAGGGGCCTGGCCCCAGCAGAGCCTGCTCAAGATGGTTTTGATTTGGTAAGAGCTCATCACCAGAGTTCTAGACTAGAGTCACACCAGAGTTCTAGAAACCCCAAACAAAGGGTGGCTCAGTTGTCATAGTGCCTAGGAACCTCAGAATTTAAACACAGCCATCATCACAGCACCCTGGAGAGGGAGGGATGTGTGTCTGGGTCCCAGGCAGAGAAGTGGAGGCACAGAGGCCGTATATCACTTGCCTGCAGCTGATGGGAAGGGGGAGTTTCATGGGATGTTGGCATTCTGGGGCACAAGACAGGCCAGCCTTTGCATCCTCCATACTTGCAAGTGTCAACAAAAGGCCAGTATCTGAATCTCTAGTGTTGCTCAAGGCCACTTTGGCTTCTGTCTAGTCCTTGCATGGACATAATGATAGCCACAGATGAGCAGCGCACAGGATGGGTCAAACAGGAGGGAGCCATCACTTGGTGGAAGACAGGAGCATGGGAAGGGGAAATGAGAAGGCTCAGGAGGGACCTCATAGTAGCTTATCAATACCTAAAGGGGACCTACAGAAAGCCTGGAGTAGGGCTTTTTAATAGGGTACAGGATGGCAGGAGAAGGAGTAATGGATTGAAATTGTAAGAGGGTAGATTTCGGATGGATAGAAGAAAGAAGTTCTTCAGTGTGTGGGTGGTGAGACACTGGAACAGGTTACCCAGAGAGGTTGTGGATGCCCCCTCATCCCTGGAGGTGTTTAAGGCCAGGCTGGATGAGGCACTGAGCAAGCTGATCTAGTGGGAGATGTTGCTGCCCATGGCAGGGGGGTTTGGAACTAGATGATCTTTAAAGTCCCTTACAACCCAATCCATTCTATGATTCTGTGATTCTATGAAAGAAGCTTTGGCAGCAGCTTACTGGGTCTGGAGGGCTTTTATTGGAGAAAACCCAAGGATGTTGCTCTGAATTTGGGGCACACAGCACACACCAAAGGGAAGCTGCCTGACCAGGGTGAGAGAGGAGCCTGGAGGACACAGGGGAGGGAGCCACGGGCTGTAACAGGAGCTACTGCAAGGATCAGACTGTCTTCTTTTGCAGAGATTGGGCTGGTGATGCTAATGCTCTTGGTACCTTTCCAGCAGTGTAGGAAACAGAGGGATTTGCAGGAGTGTCTGGCAGGCGTGAGTCAGCACAGGCAGAGCTGCAGCAGTGTCCTCAGCCCTGCGCCACTGCCCTCTCACTGCTGCCACCATGCTCAACCAGGGACTGGCACTTCACGGCTAGTGCCAGCTTCGGTCCAGCTGCAGGGACACCACAAGTGGGAACATCACAAGAAAAACCTTATTGCACCGAAGTGTGGTAGCAGCCCCACAGGGAGTGGATTTCTATTAGTGATTAAATTCCCTGAGACTTTTGACTGTCAACTGTAGAGACGTACATCCCAAGTCACAAATTATGAAGACTCTTATCGGTAGCTCTGGAAATAAGAGGAAGGAAAGAGGAGAGGAATGGAGATAATGGGAATATGGCTCCAGAGATACACAGATCCAGACAAAAGCCTGCACAAAGATCACAGAATCAAAGAATGCCAGGCACTGCAAGGTACCTCAAGAGAACATCTAGTCCATTCCCCCTGCTGGAGCAGGACACTTAAGACAAGGTCACACAGGAAGGTGTCCAGGTGGGGTTTGAATGTCTCCAGAGAAGGAGACTCCACACCCTCTCTGGGCAGCCTGTGCCACTGTTCTGTTAACCTCATTGTAAAAAAGTTTTTTCTTCTATTTCTGTGGAGCCTCCTGTGTTCCAGTTTGCACCCATTGCCCCTTGTCCTATCATTGGAGGTCACTGAGAAGAGCCTGGCTCCATCCTCCTGACATCACCCTTTCCGTATTTATAGACATTAGTGAGGTCACCCCTCAGTCTCCTCCAGGCTAGAGACCCAGCTCCCTCAGCCTTTCCTCATAAGAGAGATGCTCCAATCCCTTCACCATCTTTGTGGCTCCTTGCTGGACTCTCTCAAGCAGTTCCCTGTCCTTGAAATGAGGGGACAATAACTGGACGCAATGTTCCAGACGTGGTCTCACCAGGGCAGAGTAGAGAGGGAGGAGAACCTCTCTCAACCTACTGACCCCCCAGGATGCCATTGGCCTTCTTGGCCATCAGGGCACAGTGATGTACAGCCCTTATGCCAGTGGCCTCTAATGGGATGACACCCACAAATCCTCCCTGAAAACAGGGTTCAGGAGATGCCTGTGCTGTGGGAAGGGGTATGTTTGTGGGAGAACACCACTTGCCTTTGCCTATAGATCATGGAAGAGCGAAGAATCCTTCATAGCCAGAATAAGTCCTGGGGGCACCTGAGGCCCAGAAGTGGGTTTATCTTATGTTCGTTGCTGTCTCATAGGTATCTTTTCTACATGAGGAAAGTCATGGAGGGGAAAAACTATTAATTTTTTCCCTGTTTCTTTTTTAGCTGATGGAAGTGATAGTCAGTATGTTTAGCAGAAGCAGATGGAGAATGAGGCTGTGGGAAGCATATCATAGCAGGGAGAAGGATGCAGAGGCTTTAACAAAGGCTTTTCATACAGAATGTCAGTTGACCATTGAAATTAAGTGATGTTAATAACAAAACAAACACAAATACTGGCCAGCAAACAGCCTGCACTGGTCACCTCTCAGCCACTCAGCTCACATTGTTATCATTTCTGTAACCCCACCATATGTGAATCCTTTTACCTCCCCAGAGTCTTGAGGTAAAGCAAAGATCCACATTTCTCATGCCAAAAAAGGGTCTTTATTAAAAATATCTACTTCCAGGTCTTTTTATTCAGTACAGAGAAGCAAACACTGGGCATGAGCCCAAACTGTACTTTGCTTTGTGGGTCACCTTTAAGAACTGAACAAATGGAGGATCTCAAACAATGAAATAGAATGTGACTGGAAACTTCATCAGTGACTGATCTCCCACTGGCGTACCTCTAACCCTCCCTGCTGCCATTGCTCCTTGGGGTGATGAAAACCTGGAGTTTCACAAAGTCATATTGTCCATATTGTCCCACTCTGGCCACTGGGAGAGGTGTCCATGATTCCTCTTATCCTGCTAGATGTGCTACTGAGATACCTTTACTGACCTTTTCAAGGCTAGGCCTTTGTGGGTTAGGAAAATGCTGAGGCAAAATCCTTCCACAGAAATAAGCTTTGCAAGCTTCCCCCCCCTTGCAGCAGGGCAGGTAAAGGGGCACAACCACCTGGGGAAAAGAAGGATGGGAAGAGAGTTCCAGGGAAGGGATGTGGTAGAAGAGCCTTTCTATCTTGTCTGCCCCTTCTCCTGCCAGTGATGGAGGAAAGTCTATAGATGATCTTTGTGGCTGCCATGTACCTGCTGGGTGATGGTGCCTGGCAGCAGCTGAGTGAGCAGGGCAGCAGGTGAGCTGCCTCTCCTGTACAAGAAAATCTGTTGAAACAGCTTCTTGACAGTGTCTCTCCAGTTTCTAGATGTTGAGCTCAGGCTGAGTAGATGCTTGGAGAGGAAGGGAAGCCCATATCACCCCTGCAGAGCTGGAGGGGCTGCCCAGGCATCTTCTGTCTGGTGCCAGAAGATGTGGTTCTTCATTATGCCAAGTCTCATCCCCTCATATCAAGACCATAGATTTTCCCTGCATTATGTCAAGCCACACAATTGCAAACCAGGACACCGAGGCTGCTTTTGTAGCTGGAGCTGGGCCCTTTTCTTTCCAGCTGGTGGTGGTGGGAAGCAGTCCTTGTGCCTTTCAGGTACCTGTAAGAAGGGGCCAGGTGGCCTGAGCCCACCTCTCTGTCTTTGCTGCCTTCTTCATCTTGTGCCACGGTGGCAACCAGAGCTAAAATCCCAGCAGGTAGGATTGTACTGTCCTGTAGGTTGGATGAAGCTGGGCAGTGAGAGGGCAGAGACCTGCCTGGTGTCCTGGCTCACTGGGCATCAGCCTTGCTGCCACTCCCCCACCATGCACCCCAGTGTCTCCTTGCAGGTTGCACCAGAAATATTTCCTCAATCTCCTCTCTGACTTATGCCCATACTCCCTCCCTCTCCTCTGCTCCTTGATCCTCTCCTTCTCCTCCTTTTGTCTCAGGGCTGGTCAAACCACACAGCCCTTGCCTGGAGCTGCAGCTTCCCCAGGTGACAGCAGCATGCTTACATCTAGAGAGCGTGTTAAATAAATTCCGGATGTATCCAGATTTATAACTTAATTGGTTGGTTGTAAAAAGTTATTTCCCTTTTCAGCCCTTGCGCAATAGGCTCACCCCTCCTCTCCTCGTTTATCTGTTACTATGAATATTTGATGGCTGACTGTAATGAGGAGTTTAAATACCCAAATTTATTCATCAGTACAAGCGTGCTGGCTGCCCTGCTGATGCGGGGAGCTGCCTGGAAGCCTGGGGCTCGGAGAGACGAGTTGCCTGTGCAGGACTTCGGGGGACCGGGAGCTCCCACATGCCAGCATGGGCTGTGGGATGAGGCCCAAGAAAGGCACAGACAGGCTTTGGGGAAGGCTTGGTGTAGACAGGAGGCGGCACTGCTACCAGAGTCACTCTTACCACCTTTGTCAAGGGACAGGAGTCCAATGCATGGGGACGTGCAGCTTGTGTCGCTACCGCCTGCCCCGAGCATGGCGAGGAGGCTTCCAAGGCATAAATAATTCAAGAGCCATGAAGAGGATTTCTCCCCCTGCTCTTCCTCCCTTCCTTGGCTTCTAACAAATGTTAATTTAATCAATCGGCAGTAAATCTGGCTGGTTGCTGACTCACGGCAGACGGTGACCCCGCGGGCTGTAGCAGCAGCCCCCTCCCTCTTTCCCAGAGGAACAAAGGGGGAGCCGGGAGCCGCTTCCTCGCTTTCCACCTTTTCCCTCTTGTCCTGCGGTTGGTACCAAACTGAGACAACAGCAAAAAACATCCGAGGTGCTGAGCTGGCATCAGGGAGCCCTGGCTGCTGGAGGCTGTCTCGTACGTGGCCCTGATTCTACAAAATCTGGGGCTAATGAGGCCACAGGATGCACGGGGCTGAAAGGTGCAGTGCTGGCACCGCCGGCAAGGCCAGTATTTAATTTATTATTTAAAATTTATTATTGTATTTACTATTCTTTACAGCAATAGCTGAAAGCCCAGCAAGACACATTATAGAATCATAGAACTACCTTGGTTGGAAGGGACCTTTCAGATCAGTAGAGGGCCAGATCTCCATAATTTTATCTCCTCCGCATTTGTCACATTATCAAGAGGACACATGAAGGGTACAGCGGAAATAATTTTTTGCTAAAGAAAAAAGATTGTTTTAAATAAAAGCAAAAAAAAAAAGGGCAATCATTTAGAAGCTGGGTTCTAAGTGCCATGAGATAACAGTATTGGACTGCAGTCAGTAGATTTAAGGCCAGGCTGGATGAGGCATTGAGCAGCCAGGTGTAGTGGGAGGTGTCCCTTGCCCATGGCAGGGGGGGGTGGAATTAGATCATCTTTAAGGTCCCTTCCAATCCAAACCATTCTATGATTCTATGATCATCCAGTCCAACCATCAATCCAACTCTGACCAGAACCATCTCTAAATCGTATCTCTAAGCTCTGTGTCTACCTGTATCTTAAATACCTCCAGTCACGCTGGTGACTACATGTTTCTCAGCCAGAGAGAGCAGGACCCTGACAGGAATCTGCCCCCCACCGTCTGTCTGTCTGACTCCACATCCCACACACCCATGTCCAGGCAAGAGAGGGAGCAGGGCAAGGCTGAGGGTACCAAGTTTTTTGCGACCATGGGATAGGCAGCATTTTAGCAAGGAGGTTGGTTTTACCCAGGGAATTATTTGGAGATCAGCATCCAGAGTGTTGGTGCTGGTGTCTGTTCACCCAAATACAGGTCTTACTCCATGTCTAGTCCCATGGAGAAACAGGAAGGGTTTCTCCATGATGGGTTTGGCACCAACGTGCAGCTATTTGGTGTGTTAGTCTCTTGGACTGATGGAAAAAAAGAGGAAAGCAGCAAGATAAAACCATCTGGAAATAAATATGAAAGTTCCAATTACTGCTAAAACAAGGTGACTTATTTGCACCTTTATCAAACTCCAGTAATGCTTTGACCCATCTAACAGCAGGACAAGGAGGATGCAATGACCAAATTGGAAACTGTATGTTGAAATGTTTTCCTAAATGAAAATTGCTTTTACAATGAGATGGATTTTTTCTTTTTTCTGCTTGAACACATCCATTTTTGCTTACCAAAAAATCAATGATGGCTTAAAAAAGTTAAAGCCATTCTTCGAAAGTTTAATGGTGGAGAAAAAAAAGATAAACCCTCCCCTGATGAATGTACCATTTTCATCAGATAAAACCTATTAATATGAGCTAGAAAGCTTTTACTTAGTGAGTTAAAAAAAAAAAAATTACTCCAGTGGCCGCTTTTTTGCTGAGATCAAGAGCAGGACGTTTAATATCTGTTACAGCTTCTGTCAGGAGACAGCCTCCTGCCTTGGCAAGGGAGACAGGCAATTATCTAATAGGTCCTTCCCATGGAGCATCAGACTGTTGCTGTGCTGCCGGGGCCAGGTGGATGTAAACAAGGGTGCTGATGGTGCCCCCCCCATGGACGCTGCAAAAAGGGGGCTTTGTCGAGGGTCCTGTGTGGTTCTGATCCCACTAGCACCATTGTTGTCCTCTGCTTCCCCTAGGAAAAAAATAGGACCAAGACCTAGTTTTGAGGAATGCAGTGGAAAACAGCTGCAGATGGGAGCATCCAATGATGGGATTTTCTGCAGAAATAAGGAGTGAATCCCAAGCTCCCACCGGGTTTGGCTTTGGCTGGATTTAGGATAAGATTTCTGGTAGGGCTTTTGGAAAGAGGAGTTTATCTCTGTTCTTCATCTGCTGTTCTATGTATCTTCTCCCCCTCATGTCATGTACCTTCTTCCTGGTTTTCTGCAGACTTATTCCTAAAGTGCATTTGTGGCTCCAGACCAGGTTTGGTGTCTTGCAAACTATGCCACAGAAACCTCCCCCCTGGCCTTAGTTTTCCCCTGCATGCATTGGTCTTCATCTCCAGGGAATTGTGTCTTTTATGTCTCAAGTGCCACCCAGCCCAGAACCAACAGACAATTAGCAATGGAAAACATCACCACAGCAGTGCTTTGGATGGCACTTAGTTTGAAAGGGGAAGCAGGAGGGCTGAGGAGCAACATGGCTTGCTGGGGAGAGCTCTCCTTCAATACATTGATTTCCTATTGCATGGCTCCCTAAATAGCATGTGGTTTTTGCTCACAAAGCTTTGATTCAGCTAATCAGCAGGGCTATCTGCTGTGCCATGTCTTGGGGCTCTCAGATATGAAAGGAATTATAGTAAGTACATTAATATATTACAACGTATATTCCAGGGGCTCCTCCCATTGTGGGCCCTGGTACCCACACAGTGGATGCTGGCACCTCTCCCAGTGCCTCCAGCATCTCCCTCCTCTCCTGAAGGGTCCACGTCCATGCAGCGTTTTGGTGTCTGTGCTGAGTTGAGATTGAATTCCATTTATTGTCACTTTGCCTAAACCCAGAGTGTTTCTCTTCCCAGCTATAGGAGAAGCAAATGCCCCTTCCTTTAATAGCTCCATGTCAATGCCACCAAACCTAAAGATAACCTGGGTATTGAGGAGTAATATCCTGACCTGAGGTTCTTTTTCTCTCTTTGACGTGACTTCAGCTTCTACAGCAACACCACCATACACAGAGCACATCAGAGCAACACCATCCCTGTGAGTTTTCCTTGTCCCCCTCCAGCTGCCGGACATGAGCATCCAGGGATTGGAAGGGACCTTCCAATAGTTTGTTTTAAGGAGGCTCAACTCTGCTCCAGAACATGTTTTAATGCATTTTAAATTGCCTGGTGGTTGCAATTGGTTTCCCTGTCCCCCAACATGATGGCTTCCAGGGTGAGTGTCGCCTATCAAAGCAGCACATCTTTTCCATCCCTGAGTGTATCTCAGGTGTTGAGGAGTAACTAATCTCTTCCCCACAGATGCAAACCACTCTTGAGGCAAAGCACATGCATGACATGGTTTTTGTATGATTTAAAAGACCTGCTTGTAGAAATTGTGCTTCTGCTAGACCACCACACACTGGCAGGAGGGTTGCATGGCAATTAAAATGCAACCGTTGTGCAGTTTCAATTAGAGACCCTCTTAATTGCCAAGTCTTCAAGGCTTTTAAAGTAGCCTCCGGTGAAAGACGGCAGCAACGTGTGGAGATAGATTGTGTTCACATGTCACCCCACACAGCAGCAGCCCTCACTGCAGCCACACAGGCTATCAGGGCTCGCTTTCTTCATCTCTTTTGTCACTGTTGTTCATTACCAAAGAGCTCGGCTGCTGTTCAACAAAGCACTTAAGGCCTTGCTTCATTTGCGGGGAAGTCAATTCCCTTTTGCAGCACTGTGGCGTGTCTACGTTAAGGATTGAGGAGGAAGGCACACCACAGCGCTGCTTCGGAAGCTCCTCCTTGTCCAGGCAAGCTGGGAGTGATGTCACCTCCCAAAGCACCACAGAGAGTGTGTATTTCACATGAATTCTTCAAAACATAATGATTTCATTGAGTTTGTCCTTATTCAAAATGAGGGTGTACACTTCCATTAAGTTTTTTTAATTTCTTTGACTGGCTAAGGAGGCACTATATGATAGTGTCATAGAATCATAGAATAGTTTGGATTGGAAGAGACCTTAAAGATCATCGAGTTCCAACACCCCTGCCATAGGCAGGGACCCCTCCCACTAGATCAGGCTGCTCAGTGCATTGTCCAGCCTGGCCCTGAACACCTCCAGAGAGGGGGCATCCACAACCTCTCTGGGCAACCTGTTCCAGTGTTTCACCACCCTCACTGGAAATAATTTCTTTCTCATGTCAAGTCTGAATCTACCCCCTTCCAATTTACATCCATTATTTCTAGTCCTCCCATCAGATATCTTATTAAAAAGTCCTACCCCAGCCTTTCTGCAGGACCCCCTCAAGGTATTGATAAGTTACTATGAGGTCCCCCCTGAGCCTTCTCCAGGGTGAACAACCCCAACTCCTTCAGCCTCTCTTCATAAGGCAGTTGCTCCAGCCCTCTCATCATCTTCATGGCCCTCCTCTGGACCCACTCCAACAGCTCAATGTCCTTCTTTTGTTGAGGACTCCAGAACTGGACACAGCAACTCTAGGTGGGGTCTCACCAGCGCCGAGTAGAGGGGTAAAATCACCTTTCTTGACCTGTTGGTCACACTGGGAGGACAAGGACAAATAAATTTCATCCCTTGGATAATCTGTAATCCAGGTAGTTTTAAACAGTTTTGCCATTTCTGTCTTGTTTATAAAATATTGGTACATAATTCTGACCAACTCTTTCACTCATCTTTCTAAAAATGAGTGCATTGGCAAAATAGCAAATATACACTTCTTGTGAAGGAAACTTATGAGAAGAAACCACTGTTTTTTCCAGGTTGATATTTCAACAGGATTTTTTGATTGAATTAATAGGAGAGCAATCATCCCAACACTTAGCTTAATAGTTGACTTTCTTTTCTTTAGAGCATTCCCACTTTAAGAGGAAGGAGGTGCCACCTTTCATTTCCACATCCTCAGCACATCTGCTGCTGATTTTCAGGGTCCTTCTCCCAGGGAGAGCCAGGTGCCATGAGGTAGCCTCTGCCATGGCACTCCCAACAGGCCACAGCCTGGAGGAAACACTGCTTGGTGCAAGTCTGAATGAGAGGACAAGGAGTGAGGAGCTGTGGATAAATTATGAGGAGGTGCAGAGATGACACATGGAATGCCATGCTGCAGCTCCTGGCATGGAGTTTGTCTCCCCACTACTCACACATCCCTCACCTGCATCTTCATGGGGTGCACCCTGGAAGAAAAATAGTTGGACTGGTCTGGATGACTGGAGGAAAATTATTTCCATGTGCAGAGAGACTGCTGCCTGCCTGAGCAAGGGATAAGCAAAGGAATCAGTGCAGAGATCCTTGCAGCTTGTGGTGGGAGGAAGAGGAAGGAAGTTTGCAAAGATGAATATGGGGAAACTGATTTAAATAAATCCTGAGAATGGTTTTCTCACAGGAAATAGACTTATTGGATTAAGAAGGCAATACAGTGAGTAGATGATAGTTATTGAGGCTTCTGTGCTGAGGAGGAGCAGGACCAAGGGCAGCTGTGAGGGTAACTCTGGTGACCTCAGCCGTTATTTGCTCCCAGCAAAGTGCTGAAGTTTTACATCCTTCTCAGAGGCCCTGTCATTCAGCCCCTCTCCTTGCTATAAAAAAAGGCTAATTGATGCAAACCACATTTTTTCCAGGAGCGTCTGCCAAAGGAGGCAGCCCATTGTCAGCACACACAACAACAACCACTCTTCCACGTGGCTTGAATTAGATGGATGACAAGAGCTACCACAGGGAGTCAATTAAGCTGCAACCTTGGAGTCAAACTTGCAGATTTTATAACAGAGCCTAGTAAATAATGGGTACTTGCACATCTCCTTTCACTAAGAAGCACCAGTGTATGTCTTTGAATATGTTCTCCTGGTAATTGCAGAGGGAGAGGCTGCATTTGGTCCTGTTGTCTGCCATGAATAATGCATGGTGAGGAGGGGGGAGCCAGAAGCTCGGGCTGCTCGCTTTTAGAGGGACTTTTTTATCATTGTTATTTAGATGTCACAGCCCTTCTCCTACAGAACTGTTTGTCTCCTTTGTCACCGCAAAAGTGCGTTTATTTAGGAGGGGTTGGAAAACGGACTAAAGCTAATCTGAGATTATCCAGGCAAATTGGCAGCTCAGATTCAGATGTTAAAAATCCATCACCACCCCCCATAAAAATGACTAAGAGGATTTCTGCTGAATTTAGTTTTTCTCCTGACTTGCTAATCCGTGCTGGGGGAAAATCCTCCCAGTCCGGTCTTGTTTAGGTTAAATAACATTAATAATCTTACACGGAGGACGGTGGGTACCGGGATCCATTTTAAGCACGTGGTGCCGCTGCCTGCCGATGCGCTGCTCACAAAGAGAAGACTTTGCTTCTCCCCTCCTTATTTCTCATATTTGCCTCAAATCAAAATGGTTAGTCAGCACAGCTGGCTCCTCTGCTTCCAACCTGCTGGGTTTTGTTCTTCTGAAAACTCCCACTCCAAAGGCAGAGCCAATTCAAAACCCAGCAAGCCCAAAGGCAAAGCAAGCTGCCCGGGGAAAATACAAAGAGCGTGTGTTTGCAGGGAGAGATATGAATATCTCAGAGGAGCCAGGGCTCCAGCTGTGTCTGGGTTGTACCTTTGCAGTAGTAGCAGGCAATGGGAGCATCTTTGGATTGCTGTGATGGCTTTGCCCCAGCAGTGAGGATTCAGTGATGCCTCCCAGATACACAGACAATGTGAGAGGCCATTTCCAAGGAAAAACGTATGCAATTTTAAAATCCATCTGTCTAGTTAGGTATTTACTGTACACCAGTTTGTACCATACATAAGGCAATATTATGTTACCTCCAGCAGAGGTTGTTTAACTCGTGCATTTAAAGCGACTGAGGTAGATGTTGCTCATGTCAAAGCTCATGGTCTTACAATGCAATCACCTGTCCCTTCTAATCACCTTTAACTGCAAGTGCAACACAAATCACTTGCTTCTGTTCAGTTAAGCTAAAGTATTAATACAAAGAAGTTTGGGTTTTTTCCTGTGACAATCCTGACTGAAGCCCTTTGGGAATCCTGAGCAGTGTGTGATGAGGTGCAGCTCCCGAAGGGATTTCATGCTCAGGATACATACAAAACAACAGCTACAGCTCTCAAAACATTACTTAGGACAGCTAGTTTCCTCCTGTGTAGAAGACTGGGGATACCATGCAGCTTTCAGCACAGGCAAAGGATGGTCATAAATACTCCTCATCATGGGGCATGGTGGCTTTGGAGAGAGGGGAAGATGCTCACACCAAACACCACCTGAGCACCCAAGTAAGGTGGCCATGCCATGCCACAGGGCCAGGAGGGCTGCCCTAGCATGGGGCTGGGAGCCAGAGCCTGGCCAGCTTCCCCACATCACATTCAGACCCCCCCTTGGATACCAATCCTGGCTCCCATGGGAGCCAGAGGGGAGAGAAAGGATCATTTGTGGTTTTTATTCTATTTTTCAAGGGAGTTTGGGTACATTTGCTTTTTATTTCACTAAAATCCCAGATATTTGGACACGTTCCACATCTGACTGAAAATGAGGGGGCTGGAAAGGATTATGTGAAAAAAGTGTCAACATATTCTTCTTCCCACACTCTGCTTTTCCCCCAAAGTGACCTGAAAACTCCAAAAATGTCAATCAATAATAATTAGCCCATCAGACGTGAGTGAGAAAATTCAGATCTGGGAGCTACTACACTTCTCCACCACTCTCCCCTCCCCATTCCCTCAGGAGCAGTGAGCAGCTCGCTGTGCTGCCGGCAGGTACCGCTGCCAGCATCCACACCTCACTGGGACCGTGGGAGGATATGGATGCACCCATGGCCTTGGTGCCAGCTCTGGGCACAGGCAGACTTGGCAGCAGCCAATTTCCTTGGATACTCGTGGTCTGCAGGGATGTGAAGGATGAGGAGGTGGTGCAGATGTGACCCCAGAACCTAAGTTCTCACTTAGGTGGCTTGTGGCCTGGTGGCAGGAGGAGAGTGGCATCCCCTGCCCTGCAGCTTGCTCCTCAGCATTCCCAGGGGTTGTGGAGCATGCAGTGTGGTAGCCATCCCCATGAGGGTAGTGAGGCACTGGAACAGGTTGCCCAGGGAGGTGGTGGAGGCCCCATCCCTGGAGACATTCAAGGCTTGCTGAGGCTCTGAGCAACCTGGGTGTCCCTGCTCACTAGCAGAAGGAGGGAGAAGGGTGGGGAAGGAAGGTCTGTGTGTGCCAGTGCCGCGGCTCTCCATTAAGGAGACTGCTGGCTGTGGGTCAATGGAGCAATCTTTGTCCCTGAATACTGATGACCAGTGGTCCTTAGAGATGGGGAACGTCTGTGCTCACTGCAGGAGTTGGACTAGATGGCCACTGAAGGTCCCTTCCAACTGTATGATTCTGTGGATAGCAACCAGGTAAAGCTGTGGTCAGGAACTCTCTTGCTGGGATGACCTGGAAACATTAGGGCTGCATCTCACCTGCTCCCATAAGCACAGCTGTTGATGCAGCAGCTTTTTTTAATCCCACAAGACAGCTAGTTTTCAGGAAAAGCTTAGGAAGAGCTGCCAAGTCTTGTGCCAAAGACATTTGGAAGTGAAAGAGCATTTCTGTCCCCTCCCCTGGTGAGTGCAGACCCCACCACTTGCTATTAATCACATATTGGTGGCACCTGGCTCCAGTACAAGGTTTTTTTCTCTAAAAAAATTCCCTGAACTAATGAATCCCATTTACCTAGAGTGTTTCAGAGGCCTGAATGTGCCCAGAAAAGTGTCTCTGGTCAGAAGGACTCTGCTCTGCCAGAGGGAGTTGGGGATGGCGGGGGGGAAGTGGTCTGAATTCAAAGTCTGCTTGATGAATTTTAACTGCTTGAAAAATAAATCTGTTTCCTGTTGGAAAACGGCCATTGCATTTATGCACACACAAAAAAGACTCCATATTATAGGTTTGACTCTTACAGCACCACCTTTTACCTGGCAGCAAACAAGTAAAACACCTTTTGTGTTCCTCCATTGTGGAGGGATTTCACAGGACTTCGGACTCATTGTGACTCTCGCTTATATCTGGTGGGTTTTCAGTTTCTGGTGGTTGTGAGTAGCTAAACTTGACCTGTTTTTCAGATTAAAGCATGGAAGTGAGCACATCCCCACATACAAACACACTGCACATGATGCAACCAATGCTGGAAATGCATCATGGCCCCAAAGGGAACCACTGGCAACTGGTGCTCCCCAAGGCTGTCATCTCCACAGCCACGAGGTGCCATGGTCAGGTAGATCACCACATTCAGAGGATGTTGCAAAATCAGGGAAAAGAGTGTACCTACTGGAAAAGCTGACGTATTTCCCTATGAGGACTTAGGGAAGGTTTTAATGAGATTATAATTATCCCATGTTTTAATTATTGATTGATCAGTCCTCCAGTAAAGCAAGATTGCTAAAAAGCGTGTTTCAGGACTGAGCAAAGCCATCTGTACCTCTTCAGGAGCTGGCTGCCTGAGGCATCATGTTGGGTAGGGCTGTTTCCTGTGCTCTGAAAGGCAGCATGGAAAGGAGCTCAGTCCTTTACCATACATACTGCAGGCATCAGTCCAGCAGAAGGGTTTCTTTAGCCTTCAGCTTATTTTCCATCTCCTAGGACCACTGGTCATTAATATCTGGGGACAAAAATTCCTTCTCTGACCTATGGCCAGCAGCAGCCTCTATTGCAGACCTCAGGCTACTTGAGCCCCAGCACTGGCACATAAACCTTCCTTCCCCACCTCTCTTCCTTCTCCTGCCACCTCTCACTGCTTCCCTCACATCTCCTCCCTGCCACCCTTGGTTTCTATGTTGCTGTGGAGCTCATCCCCTGGCAGTCCCTGCAGGCTGGCGCCCACCACAGTCATGCAAAGACTGGTTTCACAGGAGGATCAGCCCAGCTTGCCCACACATGTGTACCAAGGCAGAGGCAGAAAGCCCATCACTCAAAAAGTGCCATTGATACCTGCCCACTAGGGGACCAAGGCCACCTCTGCCCCATCCCTGAGAACATGGCCAGGTCTGTGCTGGGAGCTGAAGAAAGGGTTGGGAGCCACAAGCAACCATACAACCTGCACCCACAGTGATGCTCAAAGCAGACAGGAGCAGTTGCACATCTGTGCCCAGCACACTGTGCTCAGGATGGACAGGTATAGCATCCCAAAACATCCTTGTCCTGCAGGCAGGAGAGACAGCAGGAGGGCTCATGCTCTGCCATGGTCAGAATGGAAAATTATCATTAGCATCCCATTTGAGTTATCACAGGGAAGCAGGCAATGGGGTGAAGCACTGGCTTGTTTATCCTCAAGAGCCCCTGTCCTTTCCTCTTCCAGAGTCATTACTGTCTTCTTCCAAGGTCACACCACTGGTACCACCACCAAGGCCCAGACCTGCAGCTGTCCCGGCTAAAAGAAGGAGGCACACACTTGAGTTCAGCAGCATGAGGAGTCCCACCGAGGCTAATTATAACTCCTAGGATTTTATCAACAATTAGCTCAGCATGGATGGTCACATATCTGCACAGCACAAGCTGTTACTATTGGCTGGGCTGGAAATAATGCTGGGCTACTAATTTTTTCCCATTATGGTCATTCACGGGGCTGGTCACTCACAGCACTGACAAACTTCTATCTGTTTAGACAGAAATTCTCCATCCCATCAATCTGCCTTTAAGGGAGAGGTTTATGACTGGAAAGATTTAATTCAGGCCAAGAGATGAAATTGCTTCACCCATGGGAAGTGTACTGTTGTTGTAGGCAGTTTTGGATATTTCCAACTTTAACTTTGGCAACCGAATGCTTTGCAAATGTGGTTTTGGTGTATTTAGTCTATGTAACTCACTCACTCTGACCTTAGGGTTTGAAGGAGCTTCATGTTGTTCCCTAACAGGGCAGGAGGCAGTCTCTGTACCTTCTCACCACATCTTCTGGCTTGCTGCTTCTCTCTGGAGCCACCAGTACATGAGGTTTGCTGCCATTAAGCACCATGATGCCTGTCTGCTATTTTCCAGCATAATTCATACTGGTAAGAAACCAGATTCACAATTGGGTGTTGGTATCTCCTGCAGGTCAGGACACGCAGCTGCTAACGCAGGAGAAAACACTGGTAAGGGTGCCTCTTCTGGAAGAGCGACAAAGCACAGGGGGACCATAAGAGTCACACAGTGATGCCAGGGCAGAGTGGCTCCAGCTGGGGTGTCCACAGTGATCCCTGGGTGATGGGACCAGATGGAAGGAAACTTGGGCAGGGAGGGTGGAATGAGCATCTTCAGAGGAGTCATATCCCCTGAAAGACACTGCAAAGAAGATGTGGGCTTGGGCTGAGGAGAGATGAAGAGCAGTGCATTTCTCATACCTGCAATCATCTCTGAGGAGCAAAAAGGGTGAAGACATGGGGGAAACTGGGAAAAAATGGGGAAGAGCTGAGCTGATGGGGGAGAGCTAGTGAGGAATGAAAGGACAGGGTGGAGACATAGGGCTGGCAGGATGATTAGCACCAGATGGCAGGTATCAATTATTTACCATTTATGCACAATAAAAAAATACACTTTAATGATGGGAAGAGCACAAAACAAGCTCAATTGCAATTCATAAGCATATGGAAATAAAATGAGTCAATTTAAGGGGTTGTAATAAATGTGCATCGTTGGTTGTAATGCCCCTGCAAGAATTATAAATGTTAAGCCTTAGTGAATTACATTTAAAAATAAATGTTACATAAAAAAGAAATTAGGTACACAAATAACTTTACATTCAGGCATTTATAAAAGGAAATCTGTTTGCAGCAGCTAATTAGAAAAAGGGCTCTAATGAGCCTTCCTTTTCCTTACCTTAGAGACAAGGCTGAAATGTTAAACATGGATATAGGTATGGTGGGTGCCATTAAAAACTCAACTTCCCCAACTTCCGCGTGATTTCAGAAATGAGATCTCTCTATTCCAGAGACAGGAGCTGAAACCCTGGTGCTGTTAAAGATCTGCCGTGTCTGGAGAGACCATCTGTACCTCCCTGTGGACACAGAGATGCTGGCACCGCCTTCCTTTACTATTGCCACAATTACTCAATCACTGTATCAATAAATTAATGTTGACTGATGGGAAAAGAGGTGACTACCTTAAGCTTGAAATGTGCAACTCCCATTGAATATCCTACATTACCCTAAGTGGTATTTTTTGCTTTTGCTATAGGATGGGATCCATTCGAGTTAGAAGAAGGATCTTACTGCAGTGAGGAGCACCCATGCCATCCCAGTGATGCACTTTGGGTACAACAGAATGCTGAAAAGAAAACAAGGGGTTCAAGGCAGATCACTCATTTCTAGTGCATTAGAAAATTGCCTTTAAAATATCATTAAGCCAATCACTTCCCACAGAGAATTCACTTTCCACTTCATGGCACTTTCCAACAGCAACACTGTGAGGGTATATCAGGAGTGCTCTTTGGTCTGCTCCTCCATCCCCAGATTATCAGGAATGACTCAGAAGTTCTCCAGAAATGACACATCACTGGGCAGAGGGCTGGGGAAAGTTTGGTCCTCACTCAAATTGCATTTTCCCCCCCTCCTCTGCTAAGAAGTGCTGTGGGCAATGGCTGAAAGGGACTGGCCTCATGCTCTGCAGTTTCCATTGTGGGAAGTAATGAGGAGAAGGGGGACATGCCCCATGGAGGCCTTGGCAGCAATGCTACTGGTTAGGATGATGTGCAGGGCAGTAGCAGGGTGGCAGGACACCAGTGAGGACCATGACTTGGCTGTATGGATGGAGCAGGAAGATGCCACTCACCTCAAAGTTCTTGCATTCGCCTTGCACACTGGAATCACTTCCATATTTTTAAATATTTAATCTTTGCAGAACAGTTGCCATGGGAACCTTCATGCAGAAATCTGGACTTTGGGTTTATCAGGAGGATCCCTCTCAGGGCTGAGCAGGAGCTGGATTTTCCCCCTGTGCGGTGCCAGCACAGCAACAACCCTCACCGGGGGAGACATCTGTGCCCCACTCGTGCCCAGAGGTATTTTAGGATCAGCCCAAAACATGCTGCCACCACAGTAATGGGAAATCCCCCTCCCTGACACTCAGATCATTCCTACTGTAAGTCATGGGATGCCTCAGAGTACTTATTGTGGGAAAAGCTCTTTTCATCTTTTCTAGGAGCAGTCCAGGAAATGTCTGTGATGCCCATCAGACACCATGGGCTGTCCCTGCCTGCCCCTGCAAATGCTGATGGGCTTTTAGCACATGGTAAGAGAGCTGAGGCCACAAGCTGCCTTTCACCTGTAGGGGAAAAAGCTCCCAATTCCCAAGACCAGTTGAAGGCAATCATCCCCTTGCTCATTTCAAAACCACTGGGAGCAGCAGGGGCTTAGGCTGTCAACACAGACTGAACATCATGGGGTGGATCAGCAGGGCTTAGCCTCTCCAACTGGACTGATACACACCAGTGCATGGGAAAAGACAACTCACTCAGGAGTTTCATTGTCCTTTCACAGATCACCTTATTTCTGATTTGTGGTGGAAAGTGCTCACCATGCCATGGCACATGAGCTGCCCCACCTCATGCATCTTAACAATCTTGACAAGGAGATGCTCTCCTTGATGTAAGATCCTTCCAGC
This sequence comes from Turnix velox, assembly GCA_013400935.1. NCBI lineage: Eukaryota > Metazoa > Chordata > Aves > Charadriiformes > Turnicidae > Turnix > Turnix velox. The sequence goes on from VZTY01029227.1 coordinate 41,370, forward strand.
AGAATCCCACTCCCACACAGCTCCAATGGCCCATCTTCCAGCCAAACTGATGGAAACCACAGTCTGACCAAAGTACAGACCTCTCGCCCCATAAGGCAGTCCCACGCACCTATGGACAGTGACCATATGGGCAGTCCCACCCACTTATGGGCAGTGGCCCATAGGTTCACCAAGCACAGGAGTGAGAGATACTCTAGCAACACAGCAGTGGCTATGGCCACAAGGGAGTCCTGGAGAAGAAACCAGAGTCAGAATGTCTTACTGCTTCACTGCCTCTAACAACTGGGGTGCACATGAACCACATTGTTCTTATGATCTTACCCCAAGCTTTTTGTTTGGCAGAAAAGGTTTTATATCACTAAGCCTTAAGCAAGAGGAAAACAGTGGCTCTTGCTCTATTTTCCTGGCCACTTGCTCATTCTCTCAACTGGGTGAGGCAAGGTGTGACCAGTAGCCCCTGATCCCAACCCCTGCCAATGGGGAGGGGAGGAGAGGACTCCTTTGCATGGCCAGCACTGCTCCTTTTATTTTTAGATGTCTCCTCCCACTCTTATTTAAACTTATTACCTAAATCCATAACATTTGCCAGCTGCGGGTAGTTATGCAGGCTCCTGAGGTACTTGTGGCATTTACACAAAATTAGGCAATGGAAGGAAACAGTCTCAGCAATTATGGGAGAGATGGTGGTGAGCCAAAAAGAGAAATGTACACAAAAGGTGTGCTCTCCTGCCAAGAAATTAAGGCTAAATTACAGAGTCCAGAAGTCTTCAAATAAGTTAAACGCTATATTACAAATTTAGTTTCAATTAACAAATTAAATGGGGAAACAAGTACACTGCCTAGCAGCTACCACACAAGGGGAGGTGTTTTGCAGCAACAGCCTTTTCTCCTGTCTCCAAATGATGCATTAAAAAAAACCCAAAACTTTAAAAATTTTATGAAATTGCAATTTAATGAGTGACCACACTCACAGCCCTCCTCTGCTCCCAGCTGGCCCATGTGCCAGACTGGTTGGCAATGGGTAGAAGCCAGACATGCCTTTCTCAGGTCCTCCACATCTCTGCCTGAGCCTTGGCACACGCTGGTTATTCCACGACCTCCACACATCCCAACTGGGACCAAGACCCAGCCATGCTCAGATCCATTCTGCAGGGAGTAGGTCCACCACATGAAACATTCCCCAAGGACCAGCAAGCTGGGCACCCTGGCCACCAGAAGCAGGTCCGCCCACCCTCTCCGCCAGTGTTTGAGCAAACAACCCACTGCTGACTGCCCTTTTTTTATTACTTTACAGCACAGTTTTTCCTCGAATTTTATGGCATTTCATTAAAGCTGCCAGAAGGTGATACTGCCCCTTTCCAGAAGTGAAATAAATTCAAGTTTTATCGCTTCTGGAAATGCTGGAACAGCTGTCAGGACATTTGATGGATTTTCTCAATTACAGGACTTGTGGAGCATTTTATACTTACATCCGCACCAAAGTCTAATATACTGTACTGGATGTTTGTGTGTCCCCCCTGCCTCTTATCTCTTTGCATCTCCCTCCCTAATAATGGTCAACTTGCTCTTTTTCTCTTAATTCCTATTTTTTTACTGTAACCTTTTTTCCTCCCTGATAATCATCAAGTATTTTCCTTCTTTATTTCCTAATAATGTTTAACTGTTCTATAAAAGCAGGTGGTGACCCCAGAGCTAGCAAGTGCTCCCAGGGTGACTTACTCAAAAGACATGCCCCCCCACCTCATCTTGGCAGCTTTTAGACTGGGGGCCATGGGGAGAGAAGCTGAGAAAGGACAACTGATTTTCTGGGCAGCCCTGTGCCTTCTGGACACAATTTCCTTGGAAATAGATCCTCTTTCTACCTCCTCCTTGATTTAGAAGATTCCAAGCACGGGCAGCATCACAAACATAAGGACCTGTACTCATTCATAGGTCCTACCATCATGGCCAGGGAGCGCAGAAGGCAGCCCTTGCTTGTCTACACCTTCTCCTAAAGACATCCCTGACGGATGAAGGCGCATTTCCCAGAGCTCCCAAGGGAGCCCTTCTCTCTCATCCAGCCTGCTCCGGGGACTGTTTTCCAAGCACTCTATATGAAATAATTTCTCAGGCTCGTCGTGTACCTGACAGGCTGTGTCAGCACACGCGCCGTGGTGAAGACATCCCCTACTGATGAAAGCATTCCTCTACATCGCATTTTTCAGTGAGGATGCCCCATCCAGGCTCAGGGACTGATGGAGGGACATGTTTTACAGGGTGAAATTAGCTCAGCTCAGCGATAAAATGCACAAGGATGCCAAATCAGACCTTTCCCTTCTTGCTGGTGGTAACCCAAAGTGAAGAGGGTGTGCAGTTGAGGTGTGCAACTCCTCAAGGCATGTGCAGTGAGCAGCACAGGGGTTCAGAATGGAATATCCCCTCACGGGCAGCTGTGTCCTTGCCCCAGAATGAGGAAAGGGCTGATGGTGGCAGAGCTGAACTTTGTCAAAAAAGACTGTTGCTGCCTTGTAATGAAGTAGGACGGTGGGTATAAGAAGGGGCTGACTTCCACGATCAATATAATCTGCCAGAATCCGTTTATTGTGAGCATGAGACAAGCTTACATACAGTGATGGCTAGTTATCAATGCTACTAACATACTGATTGGTTACAAGTTACATTCTCGCATAAATGTCAGACCCTCCTCTTAGAGTTCTTCTGCCAACACACAGCTGCACACAAGTCCTTGTTATCTGTTCCTCCCTCGATACTTTCCCAGACCATCGAGGACTCCTTCCCAAAACAGTGGAAGACACAAGCGAGCTCCAAGGCCATCAGGTGGCTTGATAAGATTTGCCTCAGGCTCTGAGCTGAGCAGTTGTTAACCCTTTATAGCCTGAGCCCATACTGCAACAGCCTTGTACTACAGAAAGTCAGGATTTATAATCAGTGCCTTCATCTGAGGCATAGAGAGAGCAAATCCAGCACAAGTGAGTGCCCTGGCACTGCTGTCTGCTTCTAGAGCAAGTGGCAATGGCAAAAAAAAATCATGGTTGAATTTCAAGTGCTGCCGCCTTTTAACCCAAAATTTCACCTCCTTTGACAAGATGGAGGCAACCAGGAAGAAGAAGGTGTCTGTTGCCTGTAGGAACATGAGTGCAGTGGAGGTGAGATGAAGCCATAGTCATAGAGGAGGTTCAGCATATGTACCCTCTTTTATACAATTGCTGAATCACACGATTGCCATGGTTGGAAGAGACCTTTTGGATCATTGAGTCCAGCTATCAACCTAACTCTAACAAGCACCATCCCTAAGATGTATCTCTAAGCTCTGTGTCTGCCTGTCTCCTATATACCTCCAGGGACAGTGCCTCAACCACCTCCCTGGGCAAGAGACCAAGTACCGCCTGGGTTCCCACCTCACACCTACATCCCATGAGAGCTGACAGACAGGCCTGAAGATGCAGCTCCATGCCAAACTCTGCAGATCCCCAGCAAATTCCCACAAGCCAAGCTGTGATCCCAGATTTATTTAAATTAGAACAATTAAGACAATTAAAGGCAAAGAAATGCCTTTTAGAAGGTAGGAAAGGTAGGAAATACCTTTTAGAAGGTAGGAAACCACTACTAAACAGAATTGCTATTACAGTCTATCAAATTGACACAAAAAGATTAAAAGCACGATTTACTTTATTTAAAAAAAAAAACAAAACGAAAAAATCCCTAAAATAGACAAGGCATCCTGCTGAGAAAATCACTCCACACATAAAAGAGAGGCGAAGGTGATTATATATAACAAAACTAATCTTCTCTATTGCTTTAATCACCTCAGACCATTTCACCTGCTTATTTGGAAACTGTTAACCCAAGGAAAAAAATTATAGTGAAAATATCCTCATTTCCCAGTGCCGCGCTCGAATGGGCTTGTTTTCCTAAACATCCATCCCCGGAGTCTTTAACAACGGCCATTGCTCTGCAAGATAAATGTTTGCTTAACACTATTCTGTAGTTAATGCATATATTCATGACTTGAGTGTGATGCAGCAAGGGAAGAAGGTGCCGGGAAGCTGTAAGAGACCTGGCAGGGTGGTGGCTAGGGGTCAATCTGTCCTGCCAGCAGGAAATTTTGCCCAAATTATAGGGGAGTGCAGTATGTGGGTCTGTGTTGCAGAATGGGCACAGGCTAAAGGGTTAACAACTGCTACTAAGTTCTCGGAGCAAGAGTTACAAAGGCATCGTTCGAAGCCTGAAGCAAATCTTATCAAGCTGGAACCATAGCCCACGTGATGGCCTTGAAGCTCGCCTGTGTCTTCGATGGTCTGGGAAAGTATCGAGGGAGTGGAGAACAAGGAACAGATAACAAGGAACTTGTGTACAGCTGTGTTGGCAGAAGAAACTGTAAGGGGAGGGTCTGATATTAATGCAAGAATGTAACCTGTAACCAATCAGTATGTGAGTAGTTGGCATAATTAATCATAGCTGTATATAAGCATGTCTGATGCCAGCCCCTTCTTACATCAGGTCTGGTGGGTGGCTGGGGCACAAGGTACACCTTTTCCTCCCAAAATCCTGGCACACAAGGTCAGGATGGAGCTTACCAGGGGCTGTTCAGAGCTACAACATGAGTGTCCAAGGGATGATCAAGATGAGGGGTGCCCTGTGTCCATGGTTATCTCAGCGTATTTGATGCTGAGATGCAGCACCTTTTGCTAAATCAGACACGGTGCATTAAGCAATGATTCTTCCTTTGCCCAAGTGGTAGTTCATGAGGTTTTATACAGGGTTTATTTTCACATGTCACAGCTTGGAAACCAAACCCACAGAACCCCACAGAAGCCAAGTGATGTGGAAGGTTTTGTGTCAGAGCCACAGCAAGGAAATAAACAGGCAGAGAGGAGGCTTCTCAGCAGCAGCAGCTGCCTGGGCTGGCGCTGGGAGCTGCTGGTGTCGCTGGCAGCTCCATGTTGAGGTGGTAAATTTTTGCTGGGCTCCATCACTCACCCCAAACGTTTCGCTCATTCTTCTTACAAATGCAGTTTTCACCATGATCTCCAAATTCAGGGCTGGCATGAGTGATACTTGTTATCCCAGGATGTCAGCAAGGGCAGGTAAAAAAATTTCCTCTTGATGGTTACCGGTATACAAATCAGTTTAGGCAGGAAAATAATTGCACTCCCCTTTCAGATACTAATTACCTCCAAAAGCTGGGGTATGGAGAAGAGGGGAAGGCATGGAGCCCAGGCACGTGGAGGGAGAGGAGGATGGTGAGCATCCTCCTCTTGCCGCCATAAATCACAGAAATCGAATTAGATCATCTCAAATTGAGGGACAAAAAGCCAGTTATAGATCCATTTCACAACACCAGCTGACATGGCTTCCATTTGTGACTCGCTGAGCGACATTACTTATCCTGAGTGCTTCTCTGACAATATAAGCACTTAATGTGAAGACATGTGTAAAATTACAGCAGAATGAATGAAACTCAGGAAATTATGTAAAGTTTATGGGGTTGCTCTTTTTTGTTTGGGTTTTTTGGTTTTTTTGGTTTGTTTTTTTTTTGAGACCTCCTCAGTATTTCTGCCTTCTAAATAAGGATCTGGGCAACGCATCAGCTGACAGTGCCTTCCTGCAGCAATGGGCTCTTCTGCTCTTGATGCATCCGAGCAACCTGAAATTAATACCAGCACATGCTGAATGGCAAATAGAACTTCATGTTGATGAGGCAAATGCTGTGGCAGCTAAAAGCAAGCTCTTCTGAAGCCTCCCATGTATCTCCATCTTCAAAGTGCAACACACTTATGAAAATTGCAGATCCTGTGGTGCTATTTGTCTGGAAGGAGACATTACAGATGACAGATGATCCGGACTTCTCAAACGGATGAGGACTGTGAGAGGATGAAGGAAACATCTATAAATTAAGATGCAGAATAAAGTTCCTGCTGTCTTCCTTGGCCTCTTTCTCCTTGGCTCTGGAGTCCAGCCATCATGACAGTGTACTTGGCAGAGCACCAGGCATCCCTCCCTTGCTTATTGCCATAAACCAGCCAGATCCCTACCCTTCAGCAGAGCAGTAAAACCTCAGCATCCAGGGCTCTTGGCAGTGCCCTCTCCACAGCGAGCCCATAAGCAACCAGACCCCTGCAAGCAAGATGTCCAGATGCAAAATGTGTATTTATCTTGACTTTATTTTCTTTTTCTATCGGTGCACTGCAAATCCTTGAAATCCTTGCAGTGCTTGTTCCTGAAAGCCCTCAGAAGTCACACTGAGATGTCGCTCCATCCAGGAGCACAGGCGAGCAGGCAGTTCATGGGCCTGAGGGTACAGCCCCTGGTCCCCACAGCAGATGGGAGATCCCTAGAAAAGCCCATCACCACATGGTGATTTCTGTGTCTCCTTGTTGTTCTTAGGCATGAAATAGGGTTAAATCCAAAGGGAGAGAAGTTTGTCTTTTCCCTGCAGTGACCCCAGAAGCCATGTAATTAAGCCCTTATCACAGCCCCATTTACCCATTTGCAGCAGCCCCTCATGCAGCAGCACTTCCCAAGGAGGCAAAAGGCATACAAGGAAAACAAATTCTTGCTGTCATCTTCAGCTCTGCCCTGATAATGCATGCATGGCAAGGATGTGTGAGGACAGCTCTGATGGGGTAACCCACACCCCCAAAATCCTCCCACAGGCAGACCCCATCCTCTGTCTGACAGACAACAGCCCAAAATGAGCACTCAACAAATAAGTGCCAATATGCTTTTATGATACTTACAGAGCATTGACAGTGACAGAACAAACCGGAAAGCATAAAAATATTTTGATTTTTCTTTAAAACATGTTTTTTGTTGTTGTTGTATTTGCCATAGATGGATTTTTGTTTTAGAAAAGATGAAATGACTCCTCGCCCAAGGAGCCATCCAAATCAATCTGGATTGAGCTGAACTACATCTTTTTCCCTAACTTGATCAGAAAAATGTCCTGTCTATGGGACTCCACAGACTGCGGAAGAGAAAAAACACAGTAGAGAATCACTCTTTTCTTTAGGGTAACAATCCTAGGTGGATAAGGTCAAAGGTAGGAAGGCAAATGAATGGAACAGGGATAAGCTGGTCTGACAGAGATGACAGCAGACATTATTGCTGGTTGAAGCAGACTGTTGGCCAGTGCTGTCCCCTTGTGACTGTACTCTCCCCACAAGATGTTAGGAAGGAACAAGAGGTGAAGGAGCATGAGGTAAAAAAGCTTTTCTCTCTATCTTTATGCCCTCGCCTTTCCTGACCACAATGGGAACAGGGTAGCAGACGCCAAGCTGAGAGCAAGCCCCAGGATGCATCCTGGGAGTCTTCAGGCTGCACAGCAGCTGGGAGTCACCTCAGAGAAGCTAGCTGCAAGAAATTTTCCTTTTTGTCAGCAAAGTCTGCTTCACAGGAACAAGGAAAATCTCCAAACCTGGAACATAAAAAAAGAAAGACATCAAGCGAAGACACAAAAGTATTTCCATTCGTTTCTTTGCAGATAACGGGTGGCAGATACCATTTTGAGATCAAGTCTTGCTCTGCCAAAGACCTCCAGCTGACACATCACCAGTCATTCATGATCTGCCATTCAACATATACAGTCATTACAGCTCTTTTCTAGTTGCAGCCTCAGGACTTTTTGCTTAGGCTGCACATAAGTTTATGTTTGAAAGATTTAAAAGGAGAAAAAGAACTGCAATCTCTGTCTCTCAGAAGCTGTGTCACAGCACCAGAGAGGGAGATCATGCTGGTGTCCCAGCAGGGTGGCAGCTCCATCCCACTCAGCCTCTCATGAGGAAGCAGGGCAGCATGTCCCAGCACAGATGCCCACAGGAGGGTATCCTTCCAGGACCCCAGGGGAGCGGGCATCTGCAACCTCCCTGGGCAACATATTCTGGAGAAGGGCTCGGCCCAAAGCCAGCCTGGTTTTACCCAATTGCATCCTTTGTTCAGATAAGAAATACCTCCTCTGCCCATAAACCTTTCATCGCTTGAGATACTTCCCCACAGAGATGACATGAGAGGAATGATGAGGGTAGAAATGATCAAAGAAAGTTATTATCAAGATTATTGGCAGCTGAGCTACTGTTCCTAATGTAGGCAAGTCAGACACTTCTCCAAAGCACGATGGGCTCACGGCTGCAGAGCAGCTAACATGGAGTGAGGTGTGTCCTTAGCAAGCAGAGATTCAGCAAAAAGAAATCAGTGCTGGGGAAACAAAGACTCTCTCAGGGCACCTGACCTGGAGTAGATCATGTCAGCCAGCCTAGCAGAGCAGACTCCACTAGGAAGCATTTAAGACCAGGCTGGATGAGGTATTGAGCAACCTGATCTAGTTGGAGTTGTCCCTGCCCATAGCAGGGGGGTTGGAATTAGATGATCTTTAAGGTCCCTTTCAACCCAAACCATTCTATGATTTTCCGAATTCTAATTTGGTTAAGCAAGCAGTGTACAGCACCAGTACCCTCCATGGAAGAAGCTAACCCCAGGTTATCTACACTTCACAGATGTTTAACCTGAGGGTATTCTTCAGAGTTGATGTGCTCTGATGGAACTCTGGTGCTGCGCTGACAGAACAACATTCCCAGCAGTTAGTGCGGTGGTATGGTGATGTCTCTTTCATTTTTGGGTTTCTGCGGTTCTCATTCTTCTGCCTTGCTGAGATGTTTATGTCAGCCAGCCCATGGAAATCTGGCACTAAAATGGCACCCTGCTGCATTGTTTTCTCACTGTGTGGCTCATGATCCTCCCTGTTCCTCACAAATCACAGTAATGGTATGTTCTGCTAAGCTTCAAAGACAAAAGCAGCTTTGGGATAGTTACCCCACCTTCTTTTCTGATGCGCCATAGTTGATGTTGTAGCCATGATGGAAGTGGTGGTGAAAGCCAGCCACAGAATGAGAGGAGGATGAACTTTGGTGCTCATGAGCACAAAAACTCAATTAACTCAGCAGATGTATCTCATGTCAACCACAAGAAACTGCAGTGGGAGACATCAGGAGAGAGGTCAGAGCTGCCCACGTCTTTGCAAATTACAAACTCTCTATTGTGCTTCTATTTTGCAGAAATCAAGATTCATCTAGATGTGACCTACTGAAAAATACAAACCTGAGCAAGAAACCTGATAGAGGGCATCCAGTTTGTTTCTTCTCTGCTAAAAACATCCATGAATGAAACCAATGAATCCTTACCTCAGCTAAATGCTTGGCTTTGCCTTTTCCCTATTGTATAATATTCTTTTCTTTATAGCTCAGTGTGGCAGCTCATTTATAGCAAATCTTACCAGTTAAGGCAGGGAAGGAAAGGGAGCACTCAGTAGTTTTCTTGCCAAAGAGATGTGAAGTCAACAGCCCCGTTTTCCAGCAAGCAAGGCTGGTGTGGCAGCTCATTTGGGCACAGGCCCAGGTGAGCATGCCGAGAAGCTCCACAGCTCAAAAAGCTGGCTAGGAGACACAATCCCATGGAGAAGGAATCCCATAGGCCAGCCAGCCACCTACAGACCACCCTGCAGCCAGCTGCTGCCAGGTGGCTCTCCAGGAACCAGAGGCACCCCAAGGCTGTTGGTCATGGCTGTGGGTTGGAAACAGCAAACATGAGCAGCTGACAAGGTGGGCACATATTGCAGCACCAAGCCCCCCCAGGCAGCACTGAAAATGCTGCTGAGCCTGATCTTGGCAGTGCCATTTGGGGGTCACTTTAGTAGGAATAACATCAGGTCAAACAGGGGCCACTTTCCACTGCAGCACCCACCTGGAGATCGCCCCCAGGGGGCGAGAGGGAGGGAAAAATCAAACATTTGTCCCCTGATTAACTGAGATTTTTTAAATAAGTGGAACCCTTCTGTATGCACAGTTTTTGTTTCAGGCACAGGGTAGAAAAAAATTGATTTTTTCTTCTCAGTCCAATTCCCTTCTGTCTAATAGGTCTGTTGTAAATGCCAATTTCACTGTCATTTACACTGTACCCATCTGAGCTGTTTTATCAATAGTTAAATAAGAATACTTTAAAGTAATGTGATTTTTTATTTGAATTCCAACTTACATTTAGATGGTTTGACACAAATCTAGTAAGGAAGCCTCACTATTTTCATAGAGCAAATTAAATTATATGTTATATAGCCACACAAGTAAATATGTTGCCTAATTGGATAAATAAATACTTGTGATTAGATACAGTATCTCATTCTTACCCGCACATAATAGCAAGACTAGTGGAAGTATTGTACAAATCACAGTGCTTTAATAGTTAGTAGTCCATGACAATCGACCTGTAAGACAATAGCTAAGAAGAAGAACAAAAAAACCAAAAAAAACCCTACTGATTTTAGCCAAGGCTTCCTGCTTGCCTGTTTAAGTGCAATTCAAATCAGCTTAGAGTCATTTGCACTTAAGCCAATGCATCTGGACAAAGAGGTCAGGGCATGATTGGTTGTGCAGAACATGGTCGTGGAGGTGATGGATAAAAGGGGATGACAGAGCCTGCTGGTGGGATGGGTGATGGAGCGGAGGATGGGGATGGACAATGAGGATGGATGATGAGGATCTGCTGCCAGTCATGGGTCACTGCCAAAGTCAGCAGAGGCAAACTAGTACCCAGACATCAACTTGGTTGAAATTACCCATTTTCAGGGAGTTTCAGAAAAAGAGCTGACCCCAGTTCAGACAATGCTTTCCTCCTGACTGTGGAAGAGAAAATCATTTCCTTTTAAGCTGATAAACAGAGCCCAGCTGGGACCCAATTTGTTGTTTGGATACTAAAGGCTGAGAGACAGACCGGAGCCCTGGCATGTTTTAAAGAAATTGTGGCTTCCTCATGCAGCTAAATTAGTATAGTAATAGATAGTACATTCCTGTGATGGAAACCAGAGAAGATTGGGGGTAATGGTTCTTCTCCACCTATTCTCTTTTTTCCCCATGTTTTGCTTCAGCTTATCCTGCACCAGGTTTTAAGTGGCTCTACTTCATTTTGAGGTGGGCATTGAGGTCTTCAGTCAGCCTTGTGCTGCTACAATTATCCTACTGCTTGGGTTAAAGCTGTCTAGAACCCTTCTTGTGCCTGCAGTCCACACCTACTCCAGCTCACGTATTACATTTGCCATGTCTGGTACTTCAGGGAGTACTGACAATATTTATCCTTTTTTTCTGGCTCTTAAAGCAATAGAAAGTTCATGAGTGTAGGAGGCCCACAGTCTGTGAAGAATGCAATAAAAGGGCTTAACAGGACAGAAAAACATTACCACTGTTCGGAGAGTAAACAGGTATTTGCAGCATGTCAAACCCCCTCCTTGGCCAGCAATTCATTTCAGCTCTACCCTCTGGGTGATGGTCTGTCATGCATGTGAAAACACAAGATGCTCTTCAGAGTGCACGTGACCTTTAGAGGTTCAGCCCAGAGCAGGTTTTCTGTCATCTGGTATGTGAGAGACTTGCCATAAGATGTAATAACAACAACCAAGCTTCTGGTGGTCGGCCATCATCTGCCCATCCCAAGGCAGGGAAAGCAGTATGGAGCAGGGGGGAGGCTGAAAGGCTGTACCTGAGCTTCTCCTGTAGCACCAAGGCAAAGTCACACCTTCACAAAGTCATGGAGGAGACCAAGATGGGACAAATGAGTTTGCCTGGTGAGAAGGGGGTTTAGTGGGAAAGCAATTCATCATTTATCTTTGGATAAAGAGCAGAGGCCCCAGAAGCCATCAGGACTACAGTGAGCCAGGATATCTCCCCAATGAGAAGACGCTGTATGAAGAATTTGGTCTAAATTCACAGTTAACTCAGAACAAAGTAACCAAAAATAGCAATGGTTAAGCAGGGATTAAGCAGGGTTCAAGTAAAGTGAGAAGAAATTCAGCTTTGTGAGGAAGACAGAAAAATTTAGCTTTAGTGGCAAGAAAAAAATTACTTTGAAGAGACTTTTTTATGAACTGAAGGAAAAGCCTGTATTTCTCTGTGTGGGAGTTTTCCAGACCATTGGCCAGGCTGGGCTTGCTGCAGTGTGCTGGGGGAGCCAGAAGATGTTTTACTGGCTATGCTGAGAAAACACAGACATTGTTTAAGTCTCAAAAATCTGTATGTTCTTATCTATTCCTGCACTCCCTGTCCTTGACCAGGGATATCTTCTGTGGGGATGGTATTTGAGAATTCAGAAATGGGCCATTATTTAGCAGAGAATAACAAAAAATGTTGGGGACTCAAAAATCAATTGCAGCTCTGGCCAGAGCAGGCAAATCCTGCTGCAGCAGGATGTGAGCTGGGGAAGCTCCTCTGCTCCACCCAAGGTCAGGCATAGCAGGGAATGGCTGTGTCCCTGGCTCAGGGCAGATAATTTCCCCTCCTTGGTTGTTCCATCAGTAGATGAGACATGGTCTGCTCCAGCAGGATGGTGCAGCAGCGGGGCTCCATATTTCAAACGGCAGGGGTTAAGCAAAGTGACCGATTTCCTTGGACTAATTGAGCATGCAATCTGCCTGCTTGTAAAGCCTGTATTTGGCCAAGAAGATTTATTACTTTTAGCAATGATGAATGTCCAAGAGCAGTGAGGGCAGACCTGAGCTGCAGTTCATTAACTTTAAGTGGGATGGTGTTGAAAAAACATTTCTATTTTTGGTAATTTTGTTCTGGGTTAGCTGTGAATTTAGACCTTCTGTAATAAAGTGCTCAGGGAAGCCAGTGAATCTTGTTCTCTCTGGCAGATACTAAACCTGTAGGGTTTTCTCCTTATCCTGATGAGTAAGCAGTTTGAGCTGGTCCTGAGAGGCCACGAGATGATGGAAGACTGCTCTGTATGAGAGTCTGAAGTTAATCTTCCATCTATCTCGGGAGTCGAGATCGAAATGGAGGACTGACATTTCTTTGCCATTGAGTTTCAGAATAACACCTTTTTGTTATCTTTATCTTTTCCTCAGACAGGCATTGTCAGTTCAATGCCTTGTCTGTGTTACTGAATGGTCAGGTCCATCACAGGTGCCCGGTGGCACCTCCTGCAGTCCACTACATCTGCTTTAAAATCAGTAGCTCTGCCTATACTGGACAGAAAGTACAACACAATACTCCTTACACTGGAAAGTGTTGGATGCTTTCCTGACTATTTGATGTAACATCTGCCCCTGGCCACATTCATTATTTAGAAGCTCTCTCTTTTTCTCCCTTTCTTTGGGAGAATACCCATTAGTGAATGTAGCCACAAAGCCCCAGAGCACACTCTGCCTTCCTTTCTCCCCAGCAATACTTGTGCTTAATGTCATACTTGCACAGAACACCCTCTCTCTGTCCCTGCCCTGCAAGACCACACTGATCCTCTAGAAATTACCAGCAAGTATTTGATGTCATAAGGCTATTTTGTTAAAAATTACTCTCAGAGGTGGCCATGGTGTGCAAAAAATATTTTTGTGTTGCTCTTTTTATAGTGGTGCATAGATTGAAAATGCTTGTGTATCTGTGTTTCCACAGTAAATACTATCTTGCATGGTACTAGTGTCAGCAGTTCAACCTTCTTGAGAAAACAAGATTTCAAAAGAGTAAAACTAATTCACACCACACGCTAGTGCTGTGCCACTCAGTGTCTCATGCACAAGTCAGCTGTGCCAGGCTGGCTGCAAAAATGAACCAGACCTGGAGCTTCAAACCTTGTTATGTAGTGCCATCTTGAGGTTTCATGAAACGAAAAATAGTTTATCCAATGCTACATGTAACTTTTATCTGGCTGTAGTCAGATAAGTTCATTCTTCAGGGTGTATGATCATGTGCATTCAGCTGTGTCTCTGAACTGAAGATGGGGCTGGACTCACCTGACCAGAGCACCACTGGCTGGCTCCTTGCTCCATGGTGGCACTGACTTCTTGAAAAACTTTTCCTGGAAGAGGTTCATCTATCCAGTGTTTTAAATCCCCAGTGTGGGATGTCACACTGGCTCTGCAGAGAGCAAGGATCCCAGCTGTACCACACTCCTGCCCTGACATGACATCTGTCCCACCTATAAGGCACAGGGGCTGACTCCATGGGTACAAACTGCCATCCTGGCCACAGCTGCTCTAAAAGCTGTGGATTTTGGAATCATAGAATCGTTTAAGGCTGGAAGGGACTCTCAGATCATTGACCCTAGCCATCAACCTCATTGACAAAACCACCACTAAACGACATCTCTCAGTACCTTATCTACACATCTTTTAAATATCTCCAGGGATAGTGATTCCCTGGGCAGCCAGATCCAATGCTAGATAAGCCTTTCAGCCACACAGCCATACTAAATCTCCTCTTGTTCTTATCACTTGTTACATGTGGGAAAGACCATCTCCCACCTTTCTACAAACTCCATTCAGGTAGTTGTAGAAACCAATATGGATTCCTTCAGCCTCCTTCTCTTGAGATTAAATGACCACAGTTCACTCAGCCACTTCTCACAGGACTTGTTTTGGATCCCCTCAGCATCTTAGAATCATAGAATCGTTTGGGTTGGAAGGAACCTTAAAGATCTAGTTCCAGCCATGGGCAGGAACACTTCCCACTAGATCTTCATTGCTCTTCTCTGGACTCATGGTTTTTACAGTGCTCATGCCCAGCCTCTGCACCTCTACCAGAACAGGTTTGTTCCCTCAGCACTGGTGAAGGCTGGTTGCTTGGAGCTGGTGGATTTCAAGGGGTTATTTGCATCATGACAGAACTGTCACCCTGCAACTGTTTTTGGGGTCCCATGGCTGGTTTGCCACAGGGCCAGAGCGGGCAGGGAGCAGGACAAGGAATTTCAGGCAGTAGAGCAAGGCTTAGAGGAGCAACATGAAGGCTGCCAGTGCTTCATCATGGCAGGGATGCCAAACAGCCAGGAGACTTCAAGGAAAAGCAGCACAGCCTGGCCACAGCACCTCACCCGCCATGTTGTGTCTGTGAGGCCGAGGGTTTTGTGGGGAGATCTGAGGTAAGGGATGTGAGCAGCAGTGGGATACCCAAACACGGTATCCCCGGCGAAAAGAAGGAGCGCACGGGGGACTTGCACGGTGAAGGCGGGTGGGTCCTTCGCCCTCAGCGGGGGTTCTGGGGCACACGGGCGGGCACTCAACCATCTCCGTAACAACCCCGTTTTCCCGCCTTTCCGTGCCACCCTCCTCAGCCCTCCCCGCGCGGGCCGTCCCGCAGCGGAAGCGCTGTTCGCGCTCGGCTCTTTCCTCCTCCTCCCCACTCCGGGCCGGCTTCGTTTGTTTCCGCGGCTGCTCGGCTGTTTCCGCGGGGACCGGCGGCGCGCTCGGCCGTTCCCGCCGCCTGCCGGGCGCTCGGCGTTTTCCGTGAGCGCTCGGCGTTTTCCGTACGGGCCGCGGCGCGCTCGGCGCTTGCTCCCTGGCTGGCGCTCCTCAGTCGGCCGCTGCCTGCCTGTCGCCGGGCTGGGAGCGCCTGTGTGTGTGTGAGTGACGCGGCGGAGGTGTAGTTTGACGCGGTGTGTTACGTGGGGGAGAGAATAAAACTGCGGCGAGATCCTAGGCGCGAACGAAAGCAGTGACGGAGCAGCTTGGTAACCGGTAAGAGGAGGAAGGCGCCCAGCAAACAGGGACGGGGGGGAGGGAAGGAAATGGAGCCCGGCGGGGACCAGGGGAGCCGCCGGGCATTTCTAAGAATCAATGAACCCTTGCACCGCCCGCG